>PVKU01004815.1:0-137458 GCA_004027475.1 Anoura caudifer | reverse complement strand
CCAAACAGCAGGATACAAAGTCAATATCCAAAAATCAAAGGCATTTTTGTATGCAAACAATGAAACAGCAGAAGCAGAAATCAAGAAAAAAATCCCATTTGATATAGCAAAAAGAAAAATAAAATACCTAGGAATAAACCTAACCAAAGACATAAGGGATCTGTATGCAGAAAACTACACAACATTGAAGAAAGAAATCCAGGAAGACACAAACAAATGGAAACATATACCGTGTTCATGGATCGGAAGAATTAACATCATCAAAATGTCCATACTACCCAAAGCAATTTACAGATTTAATGCAATACCTATTAAATTACCAATGGCATATTTCACAGACATAAAACAAACACTTCAAAAATTTATTTGGAGCCATAAACGACCTAGAAAGCTGCAGCAATTCTGAGAAAGAAGAGCCAAGTAGGAGGGATTACAATACCTGATATCAAACTGTATTACAAGGCCACGGTAATCAAAACAGCCTAGTACTGGCACAAAAATAGACACATGGACCAGTAGAATAGAATAGAGAGCCCAGAAGTAAACCCATTTCTCTACGGTCAATTAATATTTGACAAAGGAGGCAGCAACATAAAATGGAGTAAAAGTAGCCTATTCAACAAGTGGTGTTGGAAGAACTGGACAGCTACATGCAAAAAAATGAAACTTGAACACCAACTTACACCATACACAAAAAATAAATTCAAGGTGGATAAAAGATTTAAATATAAGACGTGACAGCATTAAAGTCCTAGAGGAGAACATAGGCACAAAAATCTCAGACATTTCACGCAGCAACATTTTTACTGATATGTCCCCTAAAGTAAGGGACATAAAGGAAAGAATAAACAAATGGGATCTCATCAAAATTAAAGAAAACAGTATTAAAATAAAAAGAGAACTGACTGTATGGGAAAACATATTTGCCAATGATACTTCAGACAAGGGTTTAATCTCCAAAATATATAAAGAACTTATATGACTCCACTCTAAGAAGACAATTAAAAAATGGGCAAAGGACTTGAACAGACACTTCTCCAAGGAGGACATACAGAAGATCCAGAAAGACATGAAAAGATGCTCCATATCGCTAGCTATCAGAGAGATGCAAATTAAAACCACAATGAGATACCACCTCACTCCAGTCAGAATGGCCATCATAAACAAAACAACAAACAGCAAGTTTTGGAGAGGTTTTGGAGAAAAGGGGACCCTAGTACACTGTTGGTGGGACTGCAGACTGGTACAGCCATTCTGGAAAGCAGTATGGAATTTTCTAAGAAAACTAAAAATGGACCTACCTTTTGACCCAACAATTCCACTGCTAGGATTATATCCTAGAAACCCTGAAACACCAATCCAAAAGATCCTATGCACCCCAATGTTCATAGCAGCACAATTCACAATAGCCAAGTGTTGGAAGCAACCTAGGTGCCCATCAATAAATGAATGGATCAAGAAACTATGGTACATTTACACAATGGAATTCTATGCAGCAGAAAGAAAGAAGCTCCTACCCTTCATGGCAGCTTGGATGGAACTGGAGAGCATTATGCTAAGCAAATTAAGCCAGGAGGTGAAAGACAAATACCATATGATCTCACCTTTAACAGGAACCTAATCAAAAAAACAAACAAACAAGCATAACATAACCAAAGACACTGAAATTGAGAACAAGAGAGGAGAGGGATAGGAATATCCAGGGAAAAGGGGAAGGGATTAGAGCAACAAGTATGAAAGACATATGGACAAAAGCTGGGGGGGGCGTGGAAATGGGAGGGAGCTGGGGAGGGCTGGGGCGGAGGGAAGGGATGGGAGTAGAAAACAGAAAACTGTGTAAGAACAACAATTAAAATTTAAAAAAAGAAAAGAAAAGTCTGGCACACATAAAATTGATTGTTCACTGAGAAGAAAAAATAAACATTTACAGCTGGGGAAGGGGCACACTCACACCTCTACCTTCACAATATGAAAAACTCACTTGAGCACAGTATGTTGCAGGTTTTCAAAGTGAGAGTATCACTAAGTATCCCTAAGCATGCTACTCAGTCAAAAATCTAGGGTTTTTTTGTTTATAGTGGTCATTCTGACCTGACCAGTGTGAAGTGGTATCTCATTGTGGTTTTAATTTGAGAATGGCCATCATAAACAAAGCAACAAACAACAAGTGTTGGAGAGGTTGTGGAGAAAAGGGGACCCTAGTGCACTGTTGGTGGGATTGCAGACTGGTACAACCACTATGGAAAGCAGTATGGAATTTTCTAAGAAAAGTAAAAATGGATCTACCTTTTGACCCAACAACTCCACTGCTAGGATTATATCCTAAGAACCCTGAAACACCAGTCCAAAAGAACCTACGCACCCCAATGTTCATAGCAGCACAATTTACAATAGCCAAGTGTTGGAAGCACCTAGGTGCCCATCAGTAAATGAATGGATCAAAATCCATGGTACATTTACACAATGGAATTCTATGCAGCAGAAAGAAAGAAGGAGCTCCTACCCTTTGCAACAGCATGGATGGAACTGGAGAGCATCATGCTGAGTGAAATAAACCAGGAAGTGAAAGACAAATATCATATGATCTCACCTTTAACAGGAACCTAATCAACCAAACAAACAAACAAGTAAAATACAACCAAAAACACTGAAATTGAGAACAGGCTGACAGTCTCCAGAGGGGAGAGGGGAGGGAATTTCAGGGGAAAAGGGGAAGGGTTTATAGCAACAAGTATAAAGGACAGAAGGACAAAAACTAGGCAGGGTGGAAATGGGAGGGAGGTAGGGAGGGCTGGGGTGGTGGGCTGGGATGGGAGTAAGAGACAGAAAATTGTACAAGAATAACAATTAAAATACAATTAAAATAAAATCTAGGATGTTTTGCATTTATTCAATCCACATGAGATCATGAATGGCATCAGTCAAATAAATTAAGTCTGGTTTGGCAGTTAGAGAGTTCATCTCTATTTTGCCATAAACTTAGTCTGATCTACTTATAAAACTTGGGCAGTTCTTTCAAGGCTTGAGGTTCATTACAGGGTACCTTACATTAGCAAGGTAGCTATATAATTTGTCACTTAAACCAGAAGCTCTTGAGAGGGACAGGAGGTGCTATTATAATCACACAGGTTCAACTACGTCTTTACTCTTTGGAAAATAAGGATTGCTGTGGACAGGTCAGAGATGGTTTGAGTGTCTCCCAGATCTGAATTTTTTCACAGGAACCATAAAATTCTGAAGCAGGAACTCACAACTAGTGTCTTTTTTCACTAACACTAAATAAGAAAGATTAATGTACCTCTCAATTGTGTCAATACAATTAATTATCTTGTTTAACCCAAAAGTACATTTGAAGCTCTAAAATATCAACCAAGGGGATTGAGTGGGCAGGCCAGAGTTTGAAAATCCAAAACTCTTCAAGTCCTGGGTACAAAAAGAATGCTACCTCAGCAGCTAAAATATCCCACTAACCATGTGTTACTTTGACTTATTCAGAAATAGCATAGAGAAAAATTTGGTCTAAGGGTGTCATGTAGGTATTTGGTTAGAGGTTATTTTTCTGGTTTCCACCCTGGCCCCCCATTAAATAAACAAGAGTTATACAATATCTTTAAGGTGAGGGTATTATATGTTCAAAGGTTTTCAAAAGTTTCAACAGACTGAAAAACTGTATTAATAGTTCTCCCACCTCCACAAAGCAATGAAATCAGAAGGAAAATGTAGACGATTTTCATAGACAAAACAGAGAAATTCAGAAAAATAGCATATTTTATTTACAAAGCCATAAAACTGTAGCATATGTGTATGTTCTGGATATTGGAATTATTTCTATTTTGTTTAACATCATAGCACAAAAATTAGTCCATAGAAGCTGACCAGTGCCAGCCTTCCTTCAGGAAGTTAATTCAGGAAACCTAAAATACATAATTTTTTCCAGGACATCCATGGATTTCTGTGTTTTTCTTAATGGTTTTATTTCCCAGTAAGCCTCCCAGTCTGAAGTCCACCTTTCAAAAATGTAGTCCCCAAATTCAAACGATAATTTTAAACTGCTGTCTTAAGAGCGCAGGAGAACCAAGAAGCCAAGAGACATTTAATGGGCACTTACCATTGCATAGTAGTGACCAACAATAAATGAAGCTTTGATGTTTAGGTTTCCTTGTTTTTCATCATCTAAAGTATGTTTTTCCTAAACAACATTGTTAAAACAAGGAAAGGTTTTTGTCATTTGTGCTAATAATTATCCATTCTGACAGAATATTACAAAATATATTTAGGAAGAACTCATAATATGCAAAACAGTACATGAAGAGCATAATATGCATAGCGATAGCATGAAGTAAAAAAAAAATGGCAGATTATGTAAAATGTAGTAGAAGAAGGCAGGAAAGAAACATTAAAATATTAACAATGCTAATTTCTGAATCAGTGTTTTTCTTTTTATACTTTGAAAAAAAATTTATGTTTTCCATAACAGAGCATATATTACTTGAAAGTAGAAAAAAAATCATGTCATTTTAAAATTGTATGATACAGGGAGATGAAGCATGTCACATATGTTTTATGTTCTATTTAACAAGTAATTTTGGTTGAATCATCAGAGACATTAAGAAATAGAAAACAAAAAGAAAGTTACAGTCTTTATAACAACAGGCCACATTTTATAACTTTAATGTGTACCAGTTCCTTGAAGCCTCAGTCAGGCAAATATAGAAAAACTTGGTGACTATTCAAAATGCTCTTTTGCATAATATCAAAAACTACTATGTGCTTACTATACAATTTGAATACAAATTCAGTGACTATTAAACCTTCTGTTAAGACCTTACTAATTAAAATTTTATTCAGATACAATATTTGTTTACTCTGGTTAATCCTAATAAGTCACTCTGTAATGATATTCTACCACATTGATTTTCCCTCTGAAGTTCACAAAACATTTTATAAATTTTGAAACCAAATTCATTTATTCCCCCAACTCTAGAAATATGTTGGCAAGTGTCAAGAAGCAAAAGGATGGGCACATCAAAGAAACCAAAATGTTCAGATCCTTTTACTAGGAATTCAATGACAGTTGTGACAACCATTCGTCAGAAAGCCCATTTTCTCTCATGGCACCCCATTAGTTAAATAAAATAGCCTGAACCACCCCAAAACCCCAGGGGGCTTTGCTAGAGACAAAAACTAATATAGAGGTAGAGCTGGTTTTGAAAATGATCATTGTAGTTGTTACCAAGTTCTACACACTACAAGAACCCTCTTTGATACTAGACGTCACCATATTTAGTTTTGAGTTGAAGGTGATTCTCCTTCATGGTTCTTTTTCCCTATTCTATTTAATCCCCTTCAGATGATTCTGTTATCTGGTCTGAGAAAATAATATAATAATGGTAAACATTGTTATGTGTTCCACTATTTCTCAAAGCAATCCAGAATCCAGGGGTCACACTAGGACCTAAGACATTGCCATGGTCAGCAAACTCCCTCCATGTCCCCTTGCTTTTAATCAATTTGAAAAAGCTAAGACATTACCATTAAGACTCAAAATCACCACTACTTACAATAATGCCATTCTCTGGTGTAGACATATACACTGCATTTGCCTTCCTCATTGTTGTTCATTATGTTCAAAGACTTGGACTTAATTCTTGGCTAGATTTGCATAATATCTGGACAAGTTCTTGGTCAATCTGTACTTCAAGATTATCCCCCCTAGAATAGCAGAAGCAATGATTAGGCTCCAGGGTTTTTTAAAGGCCAATGATGTCAATAAGAATGTCTGCAACCCAACCAGAACAGATAAACAGCCATAACAATGTACCTCATCACACGCCCTCTTACACACATACACTCATTCACACACACACATACTCACCATCCTGCACACTCTCTCACATATACACACCTCTCACAAACTCTCATATGCAATTCATGCAAATTCTCATATGCAACTCACACACACGTAAAAGGATTCATTTTAGATCCTGATGAGGTTGGCTAACTCACTACAAAAGTAGTAAGTTGGATAACTTCTTTTTTCTGAAACTATTTTTATAAAAGAAAATATTTTATATTATAAAAGTATATTTCATCATCCACATATTAGAAAACAGTGTACTATTTTTCTAATATGGAATAACTGTGAGATGGTCAGTATGACTATGAACATCAAAATCCAGGAGTATTTTAAGAGAAGTGTGGTTTTAATGTCTTTAATGGGTTTTAATATATAAAGTAACAGGAAGCAGGCTACTAAGTTATTCCAAATAAACAGTCTGCTAGGTCTAGTTGAATAGACAGATAGAAGTCATTCATAATTACCATACTGCTTGCATGAGCATGTTTGAGTGTGTGAGGTGTGTGTACCTACCTGCAGGACAAAAACTGAAGATAGATTCAAACTGTTGTCATTCATTTACCAAATATTAATTTGAATGCCTCTGTATGCCAAATACTTTTAAAGATCTTAGGATGGATACTCCACTGAGAAAAAAAATCAAACAATAATTCTTGCACTTAAAGATCTTATGTCAATAAACAGACACCATAATTGATAGGTAAGTGCTCTGGAATATAGAGAAAGTAGAGCCAGACATGGGTTATCAGTAATGTTGGGAGTGTGGACAGGGGAGGGGGGCACATAGTCTAGCAATTAGAACATGACTAAGCGATAGTCATAATTAGCTATTAATAATAATAATATTATTATATATTTTGTATAGTCTTCAAGGCAAGATGACTACCCTTTTAACTGATTATTAAATGGAAATGCAAATATTTTATAACTTGCCAAGAAGTTAAAATGTCAGTGACAAGCAAGAATAAAGCCACTGGCCAAGCTCTTACAATGAGCTGCTCTGGGTGGTGAGGAAAATCCAGTCCTCCCTTTTAAACATAATTGTTCAAGACTTCTGGCCAAGATGGAGCCATAGCTGGACATGCTGTGCCTCCTCTCACAGCCAAGATCAGGGACTACAAAAATACAGAACCAAAAAAAAAAAGAAAACCCAACCAGGACAGAGGGAGGATTGAATTGTGTGGGAGTCCAACAGCAATTCACCCAGACCAGCAACCACGACCAGCAACCGAAGGAGGCCCTGTGACCAGAGGAAGCCCTGCAACCGGAGAAGGTCCTGAGTCCGGAGGAGGCTCTGCGACCGAAGGAATCCCTGTGACCGGGAGCGGCCCTGTGACGTGAGGTGGCCCTGGGACCAGGACTGGGGGCAGCCAAGTGACCAGGGGCAGCTCTGCAATGGGGGCAGCCAAGTGACCGGGGGAGACTCTGAAACCAGGGGCAGCCCTGTGACCATGGGAGGCTCTACAACCAGGGGAGGCCCTGAGACCAGGGGTGGCCCTGTGATCATCAGCCCTGCGACCGGAGGAGGGGACTTTGTGGAAGACCCAGAGCTCACACCCATGATCCTAGGTGAGACAAAAAAAAAAAACAAACCCTGGAACTGTGGAAAAAAAACAGAGATAGACCCAAAAGGGGAGCATCCCAACAGCTGAAATAGTGGAAGCTGTGAACACCAGGATACCTGAAGGAGACTGCACCACTGAATCTCACAGGTATTCCAACACAGAAGTTCACACCATAAACGCAGGGAGCCAGAACAGATAATTTAAGAAGCTGAGGCTGACAAGAAGAGTCTCACAAACAATGGGAAGATAAAGAAACGATCCCCAAATGAAAGAAAAGGAGGAAGCCCCAGAAAGAATGCTAAATGAAATGGAGGCAACTCAACTTTCAGATTTTGAGTTCAAAGCAATGGTTATCAGGAAGCTCCATGAGCTCTCAAAGAGCTACCAGAAACTACAGGGAAGCTATGATGAACTCACTGCAAACTATATCAACATGAAAAAGGAAATAGAAACTATCAACAAGGGCCAAGAGGAAGTGAAGAACACAATTTCTGAACTGAAGAACACAGTGGAAGGAATGAAAAGCCAAATCGATGAGGCAGAAGATCATATCAGCGAGTTGGAGGACAAAGTAGAAAAAAACACCCAGAAAGAGCAAGAAAAGGAAAAGAGGCTCAGAAAAAATGAAGAGGGATTAAGAGAAATGCAAGACAATATGAAATGTAATAGTATCCATATAATAGGGATTCCAGGAAGTGAAGAAGAAGAGAAAGGGAGAGAAAACCTGTTTGAAAGAGTAATGATGGAAAACTTCCCTAGTTGGATGAGAGAAAGAGTCACACAAATCCAGGAAACACAGAGAGTCCCAATCAAGAGGAACCCAAAGAGGCCCACTTCAAGACACATCATAATTAAAATGGCAAAATTCCAAGACAAAGAGAGAATCTTAAAGGCAGCAAGAGAGAAATAGGAAGTAACATACAAGGGAGCCCTGATAAGGTCATCAGCTGACTTCTCAATGGAAATGCTCCAAGCCAGAAGAGAACGGCAAGAAATATTCCAAGTAATGAGAACCAAAGGCCTGCAACCAACACTACTTTACCCAGCAAGGCTTTCAATCAAGATAGAAGGCCAAATAAGGAGCTTCCCAGACAAAAGAAGTCTAAAAGAATACACCTCTACCAAACCAAGAGATACTAAAGGGACTGCTTTAAGGAAAGGAAGGAAAGGAAGGAAAGGAAGGAGAGGAGGAGGAGGAGGAGAGAGAGAGAGACAGAGAGAGAGAGAGAGAGAGAGAAACATAGTTATGATAATGGCAATGAATCAGTACCTATCAATAATGAACCTAAATGTAAATGGATTAAATACTCCAATCAAAAGACATAGAATAGCTGAATGGATAAGAAAGCATGACCCACACATATGCTGCCTACAAGAGACCCACCTCAGGACAAAAGACCTACACAGACTCAAAGTGAAGGGCTGGTAACAAATTTTCCAAGCAAATGGCCCAGGGGAAAAAAAGCTGGGGTATCAGACAAAATAGACTTCAAAAGAAGAGCCATAAAGAGAGACCCAGAAGGTCACTTCATAATACTCAAGGGAAGAATACACCAAGAAGACAGAAACATCATAAATATATATGCACCCAACATAGGAGCACCTAAATACATAAAGAAAATCTTAGAGGACTTCAAGAAAGATATTGACAGCAACACAATTATAGGAGGAGATTTTAACACCCCACTGTCGAAAATGGACAGATCTTCTAAACAAAATATCAACAAAGATATAGTGGCATTGAACAACACTCTAGATGAAATGGATTTAACTGATATATATAGAGCCCTTCATCCCAAAGAAACTAAATACACATTCTTTTCAAATGCACATGGAACATTTTCAAAGATAGACCACATGATAGGACACAAAACAAGCCTCAACAAAGTCAAGAAAATTGAAATCATACCAAGCATTTTCTCCAACCACAAGGGACTGAAACTAGAAACCAACTCCAAGGGGAAAAACACAAAACACTCAAAATCATGGAGATTGAATAGCATGCTATTAAACGATGAATGGGTCAAGAATGAAATTAGGGAGGAAATCAAAAAGTTTCTGGAAACAAATGAAAATGAACTCACGATAACCCAAAACTTATGGGACACAGCAAAGGCAGCCCTCAGAGGGAAGATCATAGTGATACAGGCCTACCTAAAAAAGAAAGAAACATTTCAAACAAACAACCTAACCCTACACCTACAAGAACTCAAGGAACAACAAAGACAGCCCAGAGCAAGTAGAAGGAAGGAAATAACCAAGATCAGAGCAGAATTAAATGACATAGAGACTAAAAGCACAATTCTAAAGATCAATGAATCCAGGAGCTGATTCTTTGAAAAGATAAACAAAATTGACAAGCCTTTAAGCAGGCTCATCAAGAAAAACAGAGAGAAGACCCAAATAAACACAATCAGAAATGAAAGAGGAGAGATTACAGCTGACAACTCAGAAATACAAAAGATTGTAAGAAATTACTATGAAGAACTGTATGCCAAGAAATTTGAAAACCTAGGTGAAATCGACAAGTTTCTAGAAAAATATAATCTCCCAAAACTCAATGAAGAAGAAGCAGAAAGCCTGAACAGACCAATAACAGCAGATGAAATTGAAGCACTAATAAAAAGACTCCTGACACACAAAAGCTCTGGACCACATGGTTTCACAGGAGAATTCTACAAAGCATTTAAGGAAGGGTTAACTCCTATCCTTCACAGACTATTCCAAAAAATCCAAAATGGTGGAAGACTACCAAACTCTTTTTATGAAGCCAGCATCATCCTAATCCCAAAACCAGATAAAGACACAACAAAGAAAGAAAACTTCAGGCCAATATCGCTGATGAACATAGACACTAAAATCCTCAACAAAATATTGGCAAACCGCATCCAACAATACATTAAAAAGATCATACACCATGACCAAGTGGGATTCATCCCTGGGATGCAAAGATGGTTCAACATTCACAAATCAGTAAATGTACTACATCACATAAACAAAAGCAAAGACAAAAATCACATGATCATATCAATAGATACGTAAAAAGCATTTGATAAGGTACAACACCCATGTATGACAATAACACTCAGCAAAGTGGGAATAGAGGGAGCATTCCTCAACATAATAAAGGCAATATATGAGAGGCCTACAGTCAACATCATACTCAATGGGCAAAAACTAAAATCTTTTCTGCTAAGATCAGAAACAAGACAAGGATGTCCACTTTCACCACTTCTATTCAATATAGTATTAGAAGTCTTAGCCACAGTGATGAGATGAGAAAAGGAAATAAAAGGCATCCAAATTGAAAAGGAAGAAACAAAGGTATCATTGTTTGCAGATGACATGATAGTGTACATAGAAAATCCTATAGACTCGGCCAAAAAGCTGCTTGACCTAGTAAATGAATTTAGCCAAACAGCAGGATACAAAGTCAATATCCAGAAATCAAGGGCATTTTTGTATACCAACAATGGAACAGCAGAGGCAGAAATCAAGAAAAAAGTCCCATTCGATATAGCAAAAAGAAAAACATAATACCTAGGAATAAACCTAACTAAGGAGGTAAAAGACCTGTATGCAGAAAACTACACAACACTGAAGAAAGAAATCAAGGAAGACACAAACAAATGGAAATATATACCGTGTTCATGGATTGGAAGAATCAACATCATCAAAATGTCCATACTACCCAAAGCAATTTACAAATTCAATGTAATACCTATTAAAGTACCAATGGCATTGTAATATGCCATTGACTATGTTTGGACATAAACATTGTCTATGTTTGGACATAGAACAAACACTTCAAAAATTTATATGGAACCATAAACAACCCCAAATAGCTGCAATAATTTGGGGAAAGAAGAGCAAAAGTAGGAGGGATCACAATACCTGATACCAAACTGTATTACAAGCCCACTATAATCAAAACAGCCTGGTACTGTCATAAAACCAGGCACATGGACCAGTGGAACAGAACAGAGAACCCAGGAATAAACCCAAGTCTCTACAGTCAATTAATATTCAACAAAGGAGGCAGCAACATAAAATGGAGTAAAAATAACCTCTTCAACAAGTGGTGTTGGAAGAACTGGACAGCTACGTGCAAAAAAATTAAACTCGAGCACCAGCTTACACCATACACAAAAATAAACTCAAGGTGGATAAAAGATTTAAATATAAGCCATGACACCATCAAAGTCCTAGAGGAGAACATAGGCAGGAAAATCTCAGACATTTCACACAGCAACATTTTTAGTGATATGTCCCCTAAAGCAAGGGACATAAAGGAAAGAATAAACAAATGGGATCTCATCAAAATAAAAAGCTTCTGCACAGCTAAAGAAAACAGTATTAAAATATAAGAGAACTGACTTTATGGGAAAACATATTTGCCAATGATACCTCAGACAAGGGTTTAATCACCAAAATATATAAAGAACTTACACGACTCCACTCTAAGAAGACAAGCAACCCAATTAAAAAATGGGCAAAGGACTTGAACAGACACTTCTCCAAGGAGGACATACAGAGGATCCAGAGACACATGAAAAGATGCTCAATATCACTAGCTATCAGAGAGATGCAAATTAAAACCACAATGAGATACCACCTCACACCAGTCAGAATGGCCATCATAAACAAAACAACAAACAACAAGTGTTGGAGACGTTGTGGAGAAAAGGGGACCCTAGTGCACTGTTGGTGGGACTGCAAACTGGTACAACCACTATGGAAAGCAGTATGGTATTTCCTCAGAAAACTAAAAAATGGATCTACCTTTTGAACCAGCAATTCCTCTGCTAGGATTATATCCTAAGAACCCTGAAACACCAATCCAAAAGAATCTACGCACCCCTATGTTCATAGCAGCACAATTTACAATAGCCAAGTTTTGGAAGCACCTAGGTGCCCATCAGTAAATGAATGGATCAAAATCCATGGTACATTTACACAATGGAATTCTATACAGCAGAAAGAAAGAAGGAGCTCCTACCCTTTGCAACAGCATGAATGGAACTGGAGAGCATCATGCTGAGTGAAATAAACCAGGAAGTGAAAGATAAATACCGTATAATCTCACCTTTAACAGGAACCTAACCAACAAAACAAACAAACAAGCAAAATATAACCAAAGACACTGAAATTGAGAACAGACTGACAGCCACCAGAGGGGAGAGGGGAGGGAAGATCAGGGGAAAAGGGTAAGGGTTTATAGGAACAAGTATAAAGGACACATGGATAAAAACTAGAGGGGTGGAAATGGGAGGGAGATGGGGAGGGTTAGGGTGGTGGGCTGGGATGGGAGTGAGACAGAAAACTGTACAAGAACAATAATTAAAATACATTTAAAAAATAAAAAAATAAAAAATAAAATAAACATAATTGTTCTTAGAGAGCCAACGAAGTGAGATGAGGCCTCATGTATGACAAGAACTGCCCCTCAGGATGCTGCTCAGTTCAGATTCTGAGTAGGATCAGGGGGCAGGAGGTTTTTGCAACATGCTCACACACTTGCTTTCAGAGGAAAATGAGGTGATCATTTTTACAGGTGCTCCCCTAAGGCTGTGTCAGCAACTGTGTCCTCACATTTTTGTATTTATTTCCCTTGATGCATTGTCATGGCTCAGGCCTAACTAACTTACTGAGTCTGCAAGCCAACTCTGAACTCCGAGGGGACCCACACACAGGATGAGCTCACTGTCATCCACTCATGACTTGTCTCATGCACAGCCTGCAAAGAATGCCCTTCCAAGGGTTTGCATCCCTATAGAGCAAAGGTTCCCTCAAAAAGCACTCACTCTTGGTTGACCTTCCTCAAATAACCATACTCCTTGGGGTTGAAAGAGAGGTTGAGACCTTCACTGTGTACATAACAAGCCCGAGTATGTCCTCTCTGAAATCACATGGAAACCACTGCGGGGGAACAACAATTCCCTCTCTCTAAGATGGCATCCCCAGAGAAATAGGACTCCTCACCCCCCAGCTGGAGTCCACGTCAGGGACCCCTCTGATAGGTCTTTAACACCAATGGGCTCTGTTGTTCTTGTGCATTAGCAAATAACCCAGTCATCCCTTCCTGGCCTTCTGATACCCCATTTAACAGGGTCAAATTGGTTGGTTCTTGCAAGTCTTCTAAGTAATAAATTATTCGTTGCCACTTGCTGTCAGAGTTGTTTTAGGAGGCCCATAGGGACAGGAAAGTCAAAAAATGAGAACTCCTTAACAAACGCTGGCACACCACCCTCCCCTTGATGTAGGGGGAAAAATCTACAGACTGTTAAAAGGACCTCCCTCTGGTTAATAGAGTACTGACCTGGTCCAAATCAATGCTGGTGGAAGAAAGAAAATGAGCTTTTGAAGAGGTGGGATACAGTGGTGAAGCACACTTCTTTTTAAATAAACAGCAGCCCTCTCCTTTCTGCATACACTGGCATGGCACCCTTCCTAGTTATCTGCAGAGATCCTGATCTGGGGTTTTTCATTCTATTGCACTCGCTGTTGCCACCTGCTGGTAACAATCACAATTGAAGTACAGGGCATGGTTGTGGGGTGAGGGAGTGGTAATTCTTAAAGGAAGCACAAAGTGTAACCTTAAAACCAAGTCAAAAGTCTTCACGCCCTAGTCACTCAGCTTCCTTGAGACAGGAAAAAGAAAAGCCCAGAGTGGAAAGGGAAAAGATTGTATTCACACTCAACTTTGAAGGAGTTCTGGTATGTTTCAGTACTATTATTCTACCAGTACAAGAAACAAAATTACTTTTATCTTTTTCTTTTGCAAGATACATTGGATATGTATTCTCCTGACCACTGGAAACATGCTGTATTAATTTTGTATCTCTCTGACTAAAAGTTTTCAGTGTAGTGGAAATTGACATCAAATGACAAACTGCTTTTAGTTCTCCCTAGGTAAACTCTCACAGCAAAAGATCACCTGTACTGCCTGTTTCTAAGGAGCCTGGGGGTGACAAGATTCTGGCACACCACACCATTTATAGAACCCTCAGGAGTATATGTACCAACACTCTCAGAAAAACTCAGGGTAAGCAATTTGCTTGAAGTAAAGCGAATCTATTTTTTAAAGGCCCATACCAAGCTGTAACTTGCTATAGACTATGAAATGGAAATACATTTCCTTAGATTTTTCTGCACTCATAAATAGCCAATACCTTGGTACATTTCCTTGGAAATTCAACACATTGGAAGTCACTGTGCAAAGCTGTGCATATTTAACTTTTAAGTTTATGGTCATACAATAATAGGAAGGTTTCAAATGAAAATACACCAAGTGTCAGGAAGTTCAAGAGTTAAGGTCCCATAGCAACCTTTACACACACCCATGGTGCACAAATGCCACATCATAAAGAGGTTTAAAAGGTTTCTCTATAGGAATGCTCAATATTGAATAGGCCCAGCATGGACAACTTAACACACACGTATTCACATTTTGAGTTTTCATTTGTAAAGTGAGCTGTGTTTTAAGACATATATTAATTTCTCATCCCCTGGTCCATATTCACAATAAGAGCAGCAATGTTGAGAGACCCATGGCTATGTCCTGGACCATTCTCTACATACTTACTCTAGGCTATCTTGTCCAGATCCACAGTCTTCAAATCTACATATATTCTGTTCTAGAGATTCTTAAATCTATTTCTCTATTTCTACTTTCTCCCCAGAACTCCAGATTCATTGCCAATTGCTGACCTGAGAAGTAACCAGCATCTCAAATCTAACATGCACCAAAGTTTAACTCTTGATTATATTAAACAAACCTGGTTTTCTATAAAAATTTTCTCATCTCAGTAAATGACACTAAAATCCTCCCAATTTCTCAAGTAAAAAATATGAAAGCTAACTTTGATCAGACTTTTTTCTCTCAGTCCTTTTACATTATCTGCCAGGAGTTCTTGCTGAATCCATAGGCATCAAATTCTCTAAAAATCTAATTCTTTCCATCTCCACTGCTACCACCAGTGGTAGCCATCTATTGTGGTATAATAAATCATTCCAAAATCAGTGTCCTAAAACCACAAGAACATATTATTTCACACAGTTTCTAAGGGTCTAGAATCTAGAAGGGACTTTGCTAGGTGGTTGTCGGCAAGGGTTTTCTCATGAGATTGCAAACTGTCAACCACGACTTCAGGTATCTCTGAACTTGGGAAAGATCCTCTTCTGAGGTCATGCATAGAGCTGCTGACATGGCTCAGCTCCTTGCCGGCACCTAGCTGGAGGTTTTAGTTCCTTGCTACATGGGCTTCTCCTTAGGGTAGCTCATTTCATGATAGTCTGCTTCTCCCAGAGTGAAAGACCCAAGAAAAAAAGAGACCAAGATGGAAGCCATGGTCTTTTATAACCTAATCTCAGAAGCAACAGAACATCACTTCTGCCATATTCTACTGGTCACACTGACTAACCTTGGTAAAATGCGGGGTTGACTACACAAGGGTAAAAACACTAAGAGGAGGGAATCACTGTGGAGCAGGGCAAATGTGATGAGTGGAGAGCACATTGTCCTAGCCCACATCTCACCCTCGACTGCTCAGCTGCCTGAAATAGTCTCCTAATTCATCTCCCTGTCTCTCCTCTTGCCATTGCCATTCATTAACCACTCAAAAGCCAGAATTATCTTTTTGAAACATAAATCAAATCTTGTCTCTCTCGTATTTAAAACCTTCCAATGGCTTCCCATTTTAAAGTAAGGGCCAAACTCTTCACCTGGTCCTACCTATGTGTCAGCCTCATTTCCCACCATGCCCAGCCACCATGGGTAGATTCCTGTTTCTCCAAGGAACCATGGTAGGTTCCTCTTCCTTGGGGAGATGCCAATCACAGCTTCATTGTCACTCCCAGAACAGCCAGCACATACTGCGCTGCCTAAAGTACTGATTCAGACACTCCCCTGCCCATTGTCCTCCCTGGCCCCTGGCCCCTCACACTCACACATGCACTTTTTACCTGCTCAGGGATTCTGCTTTTGTGTTCAAGAGAAAACAAAGAGATCTTGATCTTATGGAATGCAGGCTCCTCTCATCTACACAGAAGGACTCATGGTAATCCTTTCCCTTCAATGATAAAACAAAATGGTCTAAGTGCCATGTGGCCCTACACTGACCAACAAGAGATGGGGGGATGTCTATTGGGGGATTCCCTTAAACAAGCAAGGCTGGTCAGGGCCACATCTTTTCCTCAGCCACTGCTTATCTCAACGTGGCTACCATGAGGATGCAAGGTCTGGGGCTAAGGTGGTTGAAGTAAGCAACCATCTTGCGACTATGAGATAAGAGCATGATCATGAAAACCCAACACACTAAAAAGATAATACAGTAAAATATAGAAGGCACAGGACTCTGATCTTTGAACCACTATACCATTCCTGGTCTACCAAGCTCTACCAGACTCCTTCACATGAAAAAGAATGATATACCCTTATCACTAAATACTCTGTTGACATATCTTTCCATTACATGCTGCTGCAAATATTCCTATCTGAGGTATTCATTCACAAAGAACCTTCTTGCTAAATGCTGATGACTCACTATTTAAGAATTTTAGGCTATATAATGTAGCATGCACTTAAAAAGGCCTGATGACAAAGGACCAACAGAATTACTAAGGGCTATAATTTTTTTAGTGAACTTTCCTGAAGCTCTTAAGCAGTAACCAATGAAGGCTGAAGGATAAAGTTGACTTTTTTATAAGCTTTTCAATGGAAAAGCTTGCTTAATAAACCTAAGAATAATAAAAATTAATCTTAATGAGTCTGACTACTACTGAGAAATAGTAGATAATTGTCGTACCTCAAGGATCTGAGCTTGTGAATTATCTTACCTAATGAATGAGCCAGTTTTACTAACCCCATTTTGCAGATGAAGAAACTGAGGCTCTAAGAGGTTAATTTGCCCAGTGTCATTCAGCTTCCAAGGCAGAGCTGGAATTTGAACCCAGGTCCATTGACCTGGTGTTTGCAAGCCTCCAGCAGAGATGTTCAGTCCATAATCAACTCCTTTCCTTCCCTTCTCTTCTGATCTACAGACTCAGTTTCTCAGAATGTGTCTCACCTGAGTAACATGTACATCCACACCTAAGATGCAGCTCACCCCTTGGCCATCTTTCGGTATCTGTACCTTAAAGAGTGCACATTGGAGAAAATTCAGATACAGTTGCTATTACCCAGAAGGAATAGTTTAAATCTTCTGCAGCTTATTAAATAACTGGCATGACAAGGAAAAAAGCTTGTGCCTTAAAGTTGCAATTAAATGCCACAGCTGTTCAGTCTGTAACAGCTTTTCCTATTCCATGCTATTCATCTTGGTCAATATTCAATTTTAGCACAATCTTTTATCCATTTAATTGCCCTCCCTATATGCACACCCCCCATACACCCAACTCTTCTCCATATAACAGCCAGAGTAATCCTTCTCAACTCTAAGTCAGATTATATCACTCCTCTTCCCAAATTACCTCATGGCTTCACATGTCAATCAGGGTAAAAGTTGAAGTTCTTAACAATGGATAACCAGGCTTTCTGAAATATTGTCCCCTTTTTTTGTACTTTGATCTCATTGCCTAAGATCCTTCCCTATGCTCACTTCCCTTGGGTAACAGACTCCTCACTATTCCTCATTGTAAACCAAGTACTCTTTTACCTCAAGGCATTTGCATATGCTGTTCCCTCTACTTCGAAAGCTATTCCTCCAGCTACCTATAAGTCTTGCCCCCTCAATTCTCTCCTCAAATGTTTTACCATCAATGAGCTCTTTATTGTACACTATCTATGAAGTAGCCCCCTCCCCTCCAACAAACACACTTCCTCTCCTCTTTTGAGAGCTATTTTCTTTCCAAAACACTGATTACAACTTGATACAGTATGAAATTTAGTGACTGTCTTCCTCCCATTTTCATATAACCTCCTCAAGAAAAGGGCCTTTGTTATGTTCAGTGTGTTCCCAGAATTTAAGGATTCTTGTCACGTGACAGATGCTCAAACAAATATTTGTTGAATGAATGAATGAATGAACGAATGAATGAACACATTTATCTTGGGTAGTGAAGTCACATCAGTGCTCTGTGACTGAGTTTCCTCATCTATAAAATGAAGAAGAAAGATTAGAGGATCTCCAACTTTTCTCCTTTTTCTCTTATACCACATAAATCAACATGCAGGCCTGCCTCCACCTTGAGAACCAAGGGGATAATCATCAGCCCTTGTAGTTTCTACTGGCCTTCCACCCTGGGCTTCCTGGGTGGCCCTGGGTAAGTCATTTAACTCTGTTCTAGTTACCCATTTATAGAACAAGGCTAACACTTACCTACCACACTGGGGAGTTGAGAGCATTAATTAATGCTTGTAAAGTACCCTGGTATTTCTCCATTAAAAGATTCAATTAGAGTAAATTGTTATTATTAGGCAAATGAAAACAAAATAACAAGACTATTCTAGGCACTATAATTCATACATGAAGTCCAACTTTCAAAAACAAGTACCATCACCTACATTCTAAAATATTCTACAAAACATTCTACTCAAAGAAAGTTTTTCCAAAATTTTCATCATCTTAGAAGAAATTCAGTTTGAAAGAAGAAACATGACAACTTTTCCTAATCTAGAATATTCTTTGGCTGTCAAATCTAGTTCTATATAAGTAAGTAAGATTACAGTTCAAAAATTTACCATTAAGGAAAGAAAAGAATATATTTTAGCCCATTGCCTATTTTATGTATCTTATGCTTAAAGACCAAAAGGTGAATATTTTAACATAAAATATTTCAAAGAAAAATGTATCATAGTTGCTCATGTTTGTGAAGTCATCCAAGATTACTCAAGAAAAAGAGGACACAAAGAGCTGTGTATTTTGAAATACCAACACTATAAAAATGAAGCCCAAGCTCTACTAACTGGGTAACATTAGGCAAGCTGAGACTCTTTAAAGAACTTTATTTAAATTTCAAATCATTTTAATTCACCCTGCCTAAAGAGACAGTTCGTCCACTGCATTTTAAGCAAACTTTTTAATTCAGCTGAAACCCCTAGCACTCTCTGAAAGAGAGTGTCAAACCACCGCATGCCTTACCTCCACACCTTCCTTCTAAGCTAATTTCCTTCCTTCCCTCTCTCCTTTTCCTTTCTTCCTTTTCTACATGGTCACAAAGGTCCTCAAAGTGGATCCACTCTGCCTGCCACTACAGGACACCTGGGAAACTGCTTCTTTGGGAAGGATCCAATTGGACTTCTGGGAAGTCAGGACTGATTGACAATGCCCAAGAGCAACTATAATTGCGGAATCAGAACACCTTTTTGGGAATACTTGTGAATATGGGAGATGTGGGTTTTGGAAAGGGCCCCTCAATAGGCCCTTTCCAGATAGGGAATGGTGATAGAGTGTGAAGCCAAGCTAATTTTCTTACACTTTCTTTAGACCCCACCCCTGAATCTCTAGTTTACCCATTTTGTTCAGTCACTAAGGATAACACATGGGAAGGATTTTCTAAGTAGTAAAAATTTATGAAAGCCTTCAAAATTATTATTATCCACTAGACCTGCTTTTTGGAAAATGGACTTCTTTGGTAACCAGATTAATACTGTGGTTTCTCTTCCCAGAAAAATGCACATGAACATAGAATTTTATAAGATTCATGAATCATGGACACTGTGGCCAAAGTGACAGGTTAGGAAAGCTATCTAAGGAGGTCTATGGCCAGGCTCCAGGAGTGCCATGAATCCCATGTGTTAAAAGAAAATGTCCATGGACAATTTGCTGCTCTCATTCAATGGTTTGTGAATTAGGCAGCATGCAATCTAGAAGATGGAGAGGAGCTCCAAAGAGCTGTGCAAGGAGAAAGATGTTTATGGACTGATGTGGACAGCACCAGGGAAATGACACTGGGCACACACTGACTGGTTAAGAGCAGGGCTACTTTCCTTACAAGAAGCAAAGGGAAGTCTTGGAAACAGGTCAGGTATCTTGTGCTGAACAGACAAACACTAAGATTGGTTGACCAAAGCCTTCCTTTTCTGGGACAACCAAGCATGGAAACTCACTAAGTTTTTGGTTTGCTGACCTGAGGCTCGTCATGAGCAACTTCATCTTGTGCCCAATCTGGTTGCTTTAACAACCAAAATTGAAGACATTTTCCTGAAGAAGTTTCCTTCACTTCCATTGTGCTATCAACTTCTCCAAGTCTATTACCCACTTAAGTGAAGAATATGTGAGGTAGGGCACCTCAAATCACTAATTTAGCTCCCTTGGTTAGAAGCATGTCTTCATCATCTTTTTATTATTCTTGATACATTGAGTGTTTAATATAGATTTATGGAATAAGTCAATTAACCAATCAAAATGCTAAGCTAGTTCAGAAGAACAGTTGAATTGTTGGCATAAAATAGAGGAAAGAAACATCAAGCAGAGACATACAAAACTACTTACTTATATATGCAGATAATTTCATTGATTTTTACTTCCCGGATACTGACAGATATTTCCCGCAGTAGGCATGTAAACCATGGGAGGCATATTTTAGACTTTCAGTGTCATAATCAACATTTCCATGTCAAGAGTGTTACATAGATAATGGAATCTTCTCAAACTTTAATGTGCATACAATTCAACCAAAAATTTTTTAAAAATGTTATCCTGATTCAGCATGTTAGTGTAAAGGTCTGTGATTTTCATTTCAAACAAGCTCTCAGGTGATACTGATGTGACCAGCTCAATGCAAAGAGCAAAGACATAATGAACAGGGCACATGGATGCAAAGATGACTTTGCTAGTCATCTATTCATGCACTACCTTTAGGACCAGGATATAATGTCCAGTTACAAATAGATATAAGATAAGGAAAAGGTCCATAACAGAATAATTGAATAGACTCTCACACATAAATGCCAAGAATCTCCACTGCAATCCATCTGAAAGAGATATTATTAGATTTCCCCACTCTCCACCTAATTATATTGATATAGAATAAGTAAGCAAAGATATTTCACTTGTATTTAGGTTTTTATTTAAATACTAAGGTTATATATTTAAAATATTTATATTTTATCAAACTAGTAAATTGATCACATTGTCAGGGAAAGTTAAATTTCTTACCCAAAATAAGAATTTCTAAGCAGAATTCTATATACATTAATTAATAGTGTGTTGCCCTTATTTTTCCCTTTTCTTTCAGCTCTGGGCAATTTAGCCTCTTCTTTTCACCCCTAAAAGTTACCAGGTAAAGTTCTATTGCCCTTGGATTTCTCTTTATGGTTCCTCAATGCTCCTGAAATACATTTACCACAGGAAGGTGTTCATTTTCATCTATGTACTTATAACTCCCTACATAACTTTTCAAAGTTCTTGAAAGGGCAGATTTTAAGACCTTCATACTCTTGCTACAAGTATACATGTTAATGGGCCTCAATAAAGCCAGAGGTTCAGGGGGTTTCTTCTACTTGCATGATCTTTTATTGAAAATAAATTCCAAAGGTTCTCCTTCCTCTTTGCCTGTGATGAATTACTTTTCTACTGTACATTAAATTGACAACAGTTTATTTCAAGTGGAAGAAAATTTTAATTTTCCTATTGACAGTGCCCAGTGGCATTCTTATATGTTAACCCATTTTCTTTCAAAGGAAGTTTGGCATAGGTCAAGTCTTCATTTTAGAGGAAGCAGAGAAAGTGAAAAGGGATCCAGACAAAAAAGGTAGAAATTCCAAGACCTAGTCCGAGCCCTGCCGTGGAGTAGCTACCCCTGTAAGACTCTGTAAATAGGGCAGCAGCATTTGGAGTTAACATGAACTTTGTGTGAAGCCCTGGTTCTAGTTCCTACTCTGGCCCACCAGACTCTGAGAGGATTTGTTTCTCCTCTGTACCTTCAACTTTTCCTCTGGGTAAAGAGAGAATCAAGCTAGTTGGTCTGTATTAATGATTACAGCTCTAAATGTTACTCTTGTGGAAATCTGCCCAAGGGCAGATCAGCAAAACCACCCTCAATGCTCAGTGGCTGCCTTCACCTAACAAGCATGTGGGTAACTTCAGTTTTGCTGCCCACTTTTACCACAGCTGGTAAATGTTGCAGGACATGTCTCCATGCTGTTCAGACAGTTATAGAATACTTTTTTAAAAAATTAAACCAAACAAACTTATGTTATAGCTTAAATCAAGTTTGCAAAAAGGTAGAAGTCAAAGACAAAGTATTCCTAATTTAATGTAACTGCAATTTGATGCTTCCTCTCTGGCAGAAGGTCGAGTTAGAGGTCTGTTGCTGTTTCTCCCTGTAGTGAGGTGTAAACAACTGGTAGCAGCATGTTAAGGATGAAATACCACCATCTCAATGGAATTGTCTAACTTGTGTCTCTTTTGTCTCCAAAAAAACAAAAACAATACCCTTACTTATGAGATAAACTATAAAGTAAGTTATAACAGAAACAGTAATAAAAGGATGCTTACACTTTTTCATGTTTTTGTTTCTTAGTGCAAAAAAATCTGTGCCTAATTCCTGTCCATCAGAAGGACTACGATCCTCACTCTCTTTAGTAAACTGCAATTTGACGTCTGCATATACCTAATGGGTATTTTATCTTCACAAAAGCCTCTTCAGTTCCAAATGATCAAATTTGTTTGTAAACTATAACCCAAATTCACAGCTTGTATATTTAAGAGGAATTAATAGACACACACACACAAACAGACCATGCATAAATATAAGGGAAAAAAACTCCTAAATGTAAGTAAAACATATTTTGACAAGAAAACCACTTAGCATAATAAAGATAATCTTCAACATTGTGGCCTTTTGTTGCAATATTATAAATATACATGTATTTTTTTTATTTTGCTTTTCTAGTAGCTGAAACCACACATTGCTACACTGTAACTGTAATGGAAGCACCTTTTCAACAAGTCCCTTGCAATAGGTGCTTCACTTTATTATCCTGTTACAATATATTGGGCACAAGGGGGCACTGAAGGAGTGAACAATTCCATCTACCATACTGGAACTATGACACTTAAGCGTTCACCTTTCACTCTGCCACTTTGTAGCCATTACTTTCATTCTTCCTTTCTTTTAATTTCTTTTTTTTTTTTTCTTTTTAAACACCTGTAAGGAATGTGCTCAGCTACTCTGGTCATATGAAGGAAAATTCATCCAGCCCATGTACAACACCATCTTGAGCAGCCTTTTCTAAGAGTATACATGTCATGTCATCATGAAATCGCATCATGTTTTACTAAAATGCCCAACATTTGTGGCAAGATTCTACCAGTTTGCTATTCAACATCCATAATACACTTCCTTTTTACTAACAAAATCTCTATGTTGTTGAAGACAGCTACAACCTACATTTCCCAGCCTCCCTAGAAGATCAATGTGGGTAATGGGATAGAAGAGGAACTTGTCATGTGAGACATCTGGGAGAGTTTTCCAAAGGAGGTTTGCTGAACTGGCAGGAGTCATTTTCCCCTTCCTCCTTCTTCCTGCCTAGACTGTGAATGCCATAGCTGGCACTTTAGCGGCCATCTTTCAATTCTGAAAGGAGTGCATAACAAAAAAAAAATAAGCCTAAGACCTTGGTAGGGGTACAGAATTTCCATTTCATCTCTGAATTTTTTTATTTCGTTCAATTCTTTATGATTTCAGTCTCTGAAGCTCTGAAATAAAAGTATTTAAAAACTGCAATTCCCAAACAATATATCCTGAAAACATCCTGGTGAGCAAAGGTGACTCTTTAATTATATACAGCAAAGGAATTGGGCTAAAGGAAATATTTCACTGGGCTTCCATCCACCCCATGAAAGATAATGCATGATTGTGAAAATGTATAAGCTAAAATGTAGTTTTAAGCATCTTTATAAACTTAATTGGACAAATATAAAGTCTCAGGTAGTATTTCCTACAGGAAAATCTTGCAATGGTCACAGTAAATTCCAAGTCTCACCTAAAGTACTGCTATTTTGATCTACAAAGGCAACTGCCTTTGTCATATCACTCATTGGACTCCACATGGCAAAACCCAACTTGGAGACTCACAATGGGAGTGCCAAGCTTTGTCCATCTGCATTGCTCACTGGAATGGACAGGCAGCTGTGCTTTTTCCTATTTCCCCTCTCAGCACCCTGGTCAGCGGCCTCACACTCAACTCTCACAGTTCCCAACACCCTGAGCTCTCACCCCGCCCTCACTAGGGACCCTCTCTCCAATCCTTCCACTAAAAGAAGACTGGAAAAAACAAATATCCAAAAGCAGCTCCTTCTGAAGAAATATTCTGAACTTCTGTGTCTATTTTTCCCATGAAAGAAAGAACTGTTTATTTTTATCACATTAGTTAAGTGGAATTTTAAAACTTTCTAACCATTTGTACTATTATTTTCCATGTTATCTCAGTGGGTAAAAAATTTCAATCTAGAAATTTTTAATAAGTGCAAATATTTTAAATATTTTGAATATTTGAATCTACCACATTTGAATCTACCACAGGTGCTGACTTTAAAACCATGCTCTCAGGGAAATGAGACTCTACCATTTCTCTTAATCCCCACGAGCAAGAGATCATTGAACATAAATTAATATCAGAGTTGCTTAATATTTAAACAGAAAGAAATAAACTAGCAGACAAGAGCACACAAACCTCGTCCATTCATTTCTCTTTCACCACTATGGATGTGTCAGGGCGCAGAGGGTCTGGCTGCCCAATCGTCTTTAACTTCTTCTTTAGGTCTGGCTTAGTTGTTCTTTAATTTTAGCTTTAGCAAAGATTATTGTTATATTAAACACACATGTACATATTCTTGAGGAATGATGTAAGCAATTTGCAATGGCCATTTTTACCATTCTCTATTTTTACTTTAAATACAAACTTGAGAACCTATTCCCATGTAAGCTGTTATCCACTTACATTTTTGGAAAATTATATAAATACCTGTGAGGTTCACCAGTGCTTTCTGATTACATGTCTTATCTCAGATGGATTTGTGTCACTGAGCAGTAGTTTAGAAACATTTAAATTATACTTAAACCTTGAGAGATGGCACTAATGCATTATAAACTAATCATATAACAGATGTGGCCAGAAAATAAGTATGAATGTTTAAATAGCTATTATCTGGGTTAGAGAGGAGGTAGAGATGTTGAGGAAGAAAGACAGAAAAAAAGAGTGTGAGAAAGGAAATATCACTGGAATGTTGAAATTGCAAATGAAACCCACAGAAGTCAGGAAATTCAAGAGTTAAGGCTCCCACTGCTCCCTTAATTCTGCCCCTGGTGTTGGGCAAAAGCATTGTGTATACATCTTTCATTACCAGATCCCATAATACTTAGTAACACAGCCCACTTAGGATGGTGATGAAGAAGCATATGGCTCCATATGAAATGAGCTTTAAATACATCGAAAGGTTAACAACTAATATAACAAGGTCCTTTTTCCTATAAAAGTTTAATGTTAATTATAAAATCGGATAACATTGTTATGGCGTGAAATATGAAATGCACAAGGCAGCACTCCCCTGGGGCACAGTTGATGTGCACTGCGGTCAAAACAGAATTTTCCCACCTTCAATGCATAAGGGTGGAAGTCATTTTTTCTCCCTGAAAAATATATGGAAATTGCTAATGTAGTAAAATTTCAGAATCTCTACTGTGCTTTTCATAAGGAGAATAAATTTCAGAGACTTCAAGCTATAGTTAGTGTAACACTATACTAACAAACCAATGTGCTGCATGACATGGGGAAATAACAAATGATTTGTCCTTCCCCCACAAAAAATTATTTCTGGCTGATTTTGGAAAGCTGTGTATAGTATTATCTCACCTCAGATTTATCTTCCTAATAGTGTTTATTCTCGACAAAAGAATGCCTCTCATAACATATTAAAGTTTTAAAAAAATTATCCCAAGAGTGTGTCCTCTCAGAATTAAAAACAAAGCAATACAGGATAACAACTTGCACAAATCATTTGAAAATTCCCCCCATGCCCAAAGGTACAGTAAACAGTTAACAAACAGTGAAAAGCAAACTTCGTAGACATATCAGTGTGGCGGTTATTAAGGCAATGCTGAAGCTTTTGAAGAGTAAATTAATCTTTCAAACACTGGCCATATAATTTGTGGGGCCCAATACAAAATGAAAATATAGGACACTTGTTAAAATATTATGAAGAATTTCAAGATGATGACACTAGAGCTTTAAACCAAGGGCAAGCTCTTCTAAGCACAGGGCCCTCTGTGACAGCAGAAATTGCACACCCTGATTCCTTCGATTAAGCCAATTCCTCTTTTCTGCATTTCTTATTGCATTTATCACTTCCTATTATTCCTGGTGCTTGGAGGGTCATCCTTTATTTGCATTATCCTGTCAATTCCTTGTATGCAGGAATTCTGAAAAGAACATGGCCTCTCAAATCAGACAAATCTGCCCTTAATTTCCAGCCTCTGCCACTTATTAGTTGTCATGAGTCTAATTGCATTATTTAATTTCTGAGACTTGATTTTCTCATATTTAAAATGCGGACAATGGTAAAACCTTCAGGACAGGATCACTGTGAGGATAAAACATAATTCACAGTGCTTGGCCCACAGTAAGTTCTTAAGAATGGCAGCTATTCATATCACTGCATCATAACATTGTTGTAAGGATTACCATGAGAGAATAGAAAGAATTTCAGAATGTCTAATGACACGGGGCTGGTTAAAAGTAGGATGATAAATTCACGCAATGGCATGCTGTGTAGCTGAGGTAGATCTCTACATTTGCCCAGAGATCAGAGCGCTGGCACTGCCAAAGGATGGTGCACCTATTGGCAGCAACAGCAGCCCCTGAGAGCTGGTTAGAAATGCATAATCTTTGACTCCAGCCTAGACCTGCTAAATCAGGAACTCTGAGGGTAGCACCTGGTCATCTGGGAGGAAGGGTGGGGGGTGTACCGAGCCCTCCAAGTGATTCTGACATGTTCTTAAATGAGAACCACTGATCTGCTATATGAGTTGGGTCTGTAAACTAATAAAGTCTTTTTAGCTATATTTTTATTAATTTGCAAAGCAAGGTATAGAAGAGTTCCTAAACTGATTTCAAGCCCACAGTCTTTTCCAAAAGTGAGGTGCATATCTCCACCTTGGTGGACACTAACGAGGATGTTCCTCTGGCCAATGCTAGAGAACTCATGCTCACTTCTTTTGTACAGTTTTGCTTCTGGGGAGAGGAGCTCATAGAGATTTTCCTTTTACCTTTTTGACATTTTGTACTGTTAGAATATTTTTACCATATATAGGTATGTACATATAAGATTTTACACATATGATTTTACATATATATGTATGTATCATCCTGTGATTCTTTAAAAAGACTGCAATTTATTTTTAATGGATTTATTTTTATTTTTATTTTAAGGTAAATAAACACATACAACCTAAAAGTTTAAAAAAAAAAAAAAAAAAAACATGTCTCTGGCTTACTAGAATGAGGCCAGGCTAAAAAAATATTTGAAAGTTCGACCGAGTAGTGAGGGCTATTCTAGAAGCAGAGAACCAGCCTCTAACCTGTGGACTTCTAACCAATGATGCTGAGCAACAACCCTCCTTGTTTGGGGAAATCCTAGCATCAGTGCCTCTAATTTCAAGAAATCAACCAAGCTGATCTCGAAAACTGATGGCAAGAAAATTACACAGAAGCCAGGACATTCACACAATTCTCCCTTTGGGTTTTTATCCATTTCAGGTTGGTTTTCATGGAACTCTGCACCTGCCAGTTCCCTGAGGCCTGAAGCCTGAGGACTTTGAGGACACAGGGAGAGAAGTCCGGACAATGCAGATTCTATAGGCTTCTTTACTCAGTGGTTTTGCTTATGGTGTTCTCAGAAGCCTAATTGTGAGGCTACAGAGAAACTGCATTTGTAATATCCCCTTTATTTACCACTTTCTGGCTTTCTGTAAACTTGACAACATAAGATAGTAAGGTTTTAGTGCATAGTTATTCTGTGCATAGATATGAAGTTGGGTCAAATGCCAGAATAGCATTGATTTCAGAATGTTTTGGTAACAATAAGAATCCTTTATATTTATAGTGAGAAATCTTTAGCCAAAGAACCCAAGGCCTTCTTAATCTTTAAAATTTGCCTTGAGCCAGAGAAATACAATAAGAACACATATTTTTACTATTTTGACTCCAGAGTGTTCCAGTCACTAGGACAGGCAGTCACCAGCTGGGAAGCGGTGAGCTCAGCCAGGTGACCTCTGAAAGTCCCTTGTGGAGTAAGAATGTGTGACAACTGTTACAGCCTGGAATCATCTCTGCTGACCCACATATGAAGCTCAGTCCTGATCAGCTGCACGGCTCTGTGCCTGCCCTCTCCTCCCACTAGAACAGGCTGAGAAAGGACTATATGCAGTCCTGCCCTCGCTTGGAGGGGACAACAGGCTCTTTCAGGGGTATTGGTCACCATTCACTGAGCTCTGACTGTTTGGGGGTTCTTGAGGGGGGCACAGGAAGGTGATAGCAAATAAATAGAAGAAACAGGCACCTAAAGATGCTCACAGCTATTTAGTAATACACAGTAAATGATGCTCCTCGCATTTTCAAAGGGCGGGAAACTTGTGTTAATTTTTGCTCAACAATACTAGCCTTGTTTCTGGGATACTATTTTAACATTAACCCAAAGGTTCAAGGCAAAGCTGGCATTAAAAATTTTTTTGGTATAATATATATTTTTTTAATTTGATTTGCTTGATTGTTGGTTTGTCAATTTTACCTAGAAAAGTGAGGGTTCAGCAGAAGTAACGCCTGCTTGAGTGTGGCTGGCAGGGTAATAATATGGGTGTGATAATTTATTGTTTTAATTTGAACATTTCACCTAAAATGTCATATGGTGTGCTTGAGTGTGATGTTGTTATGTTACAGAATTACATGCTTATGATGTTGTAATAAAAAGGGGGGGCATTATTTGTGCCAACTGCTGTATTTTAAAAAAATTTAAGTTTTATTGTGGTGTAACCTAACAAAAACTGCCTAAGTAATTCAACAAATTTTAGTGAATTTACAATTATGCAACCATTACCACAATTCAGTGTTAGAAAGATTGAAATACCCCTCAGACATATTTCAATCTTTCTCTACCCCAGACAACTAATTTGCTTTCATCTCCCATAGACTTCCCTTACTAAGCATTTCACATTAAGAGAATCATATTATATATTGTCTTTGCCTATGGCTTCTTGCATTTAGCAAAATATCTTAAAAATTCATCCACAGTGTAGGATGTATCAACAGTTTGTTTCATTGCTGAATAGTATTCCATTGCATGAATATACCACTTTTTGTTTATCCATACAATAGTTGATGAAAAATTTGTATAGTTTCTACTTTGGGGCATAAAGCTACTTAAACATTCACATAAAAATCTTTAGGAGAACAGATATTTTCATTTCTTGTGGGCAAGTATTTAGGAGTGGAATTACTGGGTTGTGTTTAACTTCATGAGAAACTATCAAATTGTTTTCCAAAATGCCTGCATCAGTTTACATTTTCCTCAGTGTGTACAAGGGCTCCAGTTTTTTTATATCCTTGCTGATATTTTCTGTAGTCCACTTTTATTATTACTGCCTTTCCATTGGCATCTCATTGTGGTTTTAATTTGAATTTTCCAAGTCACTAAAGATGATAGATACCTTTTCATGTGCTTTTTAGTTATTTGTGTATCTTCTTGGCAAAATATTCAAATAATTTTTTATCTTTTAATTAGCATTGAATTAATTGTTATTGAATTAAAAGTTCTTTATATCTATGGATACAGATCCTTTACCAGATATATGATTTGCAAATATTTCCAACCAGCTTGTGGCTTGTCTTTTCATTTTCTTAATGGTGTCTTGAAGTGCAAAAGTTTTTAATTTTGATGCAGTCCAATTTGTGAAGTTTTTATTTTATGGATCATGATGTTGGTGTTATACCTCAGAACTCTGCCAATCCCAAAGCAATGAAGATTAGATTTTCTCTTATGTTTTCTTCTAGAAGTTCTATAGTTTTTAAAATTCTGATAATGTGTAATATTAATTGATTTTTACATATCAAACCAACCCTACTTTCCTAAGGCAAATGACTCTTGTTCATGGTGTATAATCCTCTGCACCTATTGCCAGATTTGGTTTGCTAATATTTTGAAGCTTTTCATCTATATTCTCAAGGGATATTGGTTTATAGATTTCTTATAATGACTTTGCTTGGCTTTAGTATCAGGGTAATACTGACCTCATGCAATGAATTGAAAAGAGTTCCCTCATCTATATCCTGGAACACTTTGTGAAGGATCAGTGATATTTGTTCTTTAAATTTTCATAGAATTCACCAGTGAAGTCACCTGGGTCTGGATTTTTTATGCAGGAAGAATTTTAATTACTAATTCAATTTCTCTACTTGTTAGAGTTCTAGACTAATATTTTTGTTACTTTGTTTTATTGTGTGCAAACCCTCTTCACTTTTTTAAACTTAACCTTTATTGTATTTTTTCCAGTACCATTTAGTTCCCTTATACTCCCCTTTCCCCAGCAATCACCACACTGTTGTCCATGTCCATGAGTCCTTTTTCCTTTTTGCTCAATCCCTCCACCCCTAAGCTCCCCGCCCTGACAGCTGTCATCCTGCTCTCCTTATATGAGTCTATCTCTACTTTCCTTGTTAGTTCAGTCTGTTCATTAGATTCCACATATGAGTGAAATCATGTGGTAATTGTCTTTCCCAAACAGACTTATTTCACTTAGCATAATGTTCTCCAGGTCCATCCATACTGTCACAAAGGGTAAAATTTTCTTCTTTTTTGTTGCTTCTTGAATTGGTTTTGGTAATTTTTGACTTTCCAGGATTTTTTTCATCTAAGTTGTCCAATTTATTGACCTAAAATTCTGCATAATACTCCCTTATAAATCTTTTGATTTCTTCATGGTTAATACTAACATCCCCTTTTTTGTTCCTGATTTTGGTAAGTAGCATCCTTTCTTTTTTCTTAGTCACAATAACAAAATAATGTCTATTTTGTTGATTTTCTTGACTTTTGGCTTCATTAAGATTCTCTATTTTTTTTAGTTTTTTTATTGATTTCTACATAAGTTTATTGCTGGCATTATTCTGCTTGCCTTGCATTTAGTTTGCTCTTCTTTTCCAAGTTTCTTAAAATAGGAGCTTAAGTTATAGAGTTCAGCTCTTTCTCATTTAAGCTATTCACTTCTAGTGCAGTTGGTAAAAGCTTCAAATTTCCCTCTAAGCACTGTTGTGGCTGTATCCCACATAGTTTGATATGTTGTGTTTTGTTTTCATTCAGTTTAAAACATTTTCTAATTTCCATGTGATTTCTTTTTTTGACCCAAGGTTTATTTGAAAATGTGTTAATCTCCAAATTGGGGATCAGCTAATTTTTTCCATTGTTGACATCTAATTTAATTGTGTTGTAGTCGAAGAACATAATTTGTATGATTTCAGGCACTTTAAATTTATAAGTCTTGTTTTATGAGTATATGGCCTAACGTATACTCTACCTTAGAAAATGTTCTATGTATGCTGTTGTTGGTTAGAATATTCTACAGATTGTTACTTCAAATTGGTTGATAATTTTACTTAAGTAGTGTTTGTTGATTTTCTGTCATTATAGAACACCATTTCATAAACTGAGAGTAGGGTATTAGTTTCCAACTATTATTGTTTAGTGATCCATTTCTCATTTTAATTCTTTCAGTTTTTGCTTCATATATTTTGGGTTGGAGTTCTGTTATTTACTGAGTGTTTATACATTGACAAATATTATATTTTCCTGAGGAATTGTCCCTTTTACACTATGAAATGTCCTTCCTTGTCTCTAGCAACATATTTTGTCTTAAAGTCTTTTTTTCCTGATATAAATAAAGCAATTCCAGCTCTCTTAATGTTATTGTTTGCACTGATGTGCTAAGAATTTCAACCTATTTGGATCAAAATTGTGTCTCCTATACATGGCATTTAGTTTTATCCAGTCTGACAATTTCTGCTTTTGATTAGGTTTTTTAAGATTTTATTTATTTATTTTTAGAGAGAAGGGAAGAGAGGGAGAGATACATTGATTGGTTCCCTCTCACACTGCCCCAACCAGGGACCTGGCCTGCAACCCAGGCACGTGCCCTGACTGGAAATTGAATCTGTGACTTTTTGGTTCATAGGCCAGGGCTCAGTCCCCTGAGCCACACCAGCCAGAGCTGCCTTTGATTAGTTTTTAATCCATTCACATTTAATGTAGTTATTGATATTGGTTGATTTACATCTGTCATTTTGCTTTTTGTTTTCTGTGTTTTTTATCTCTTTTATTCTTTTGTTCTTCCATTACTACCTTCTTTTGTGGTAAATATTTTGTAGTGAAACCTTTTAATTCCTTTGTTATTACTTCTTTTTTAAAATTGATTTTAGATAGAGAAAAGGTGAGAGAGAGAGAGAAAGAGAAAAAGAGAGAGAAACATCAATTTGTTGTTCCACTTATTCATGTATTCATTGGTTGATTCTTGTATGTGCCCTGATGGGAGATCAAACCTGCAGCCTTGGCAAATCCAGATGATGCTCTAACCAACTTCGCTGCCTGGCCAGGGCCATTCATTACTTCTTATATATTTTGGATGGTTGTTTGGGTGTGTGTGTTTGATTTAGGACTTGCACTACAGATCTTAGCTTAATACAACTTACTTCAAATTAATACTAACTTAATTCTTATAAAATATAGAAACATTCTAATATAGCTCTACTTCTTTGTCTCTCCTTTTGGCGTATGTATACACACACACACACACACACACACACACACACAAGATCTTGATGTTATAAGCTCAGTAATGCAGTTTGACTATGTATTATTATTTTGAAGTGTATTTAATCTTATGTATTTTAAACTAGTAAAGAGGAGAAAAGAGAAACATATGTATTTATATAGTTTATATACTTACCTTTATATTTACCTTTTGTAATGTTTCTTATATCTTCCCATGGATTCTAGTACCATCTAGTACAATTTCCTTTCAGTCCAAAGGAATTTCTTTAGTATTTTTTGTAAGACAGACCTGCTAACTATAAATTCACTCCCTCTTTGTTTATCTGGCAATGACTTTATTTTTGGAATGTTAATTTTAAAGTATAATTTTAATGGGCTTATAATTCTTTGTTAACACATATTCTTTCAGCATTTTGCTATCTCTCTGCCTTCTAGTTCTCATTGTTTTAAGTGAGAAGTCAGCCATTAGTCATATCATTGCTCCCCTATATGTAATGAGTCATCCTTCTCTTATCCTTTTCAAGTCTTTCTTTGTTGGCCCTGGCCAGGTAGCTCAGTTGGCTAGAGCATCATCCCAATACACCAAGGTCACAGATTCAATTCCCATTCAAGGAACATACAAGAATCAACCAATGAACACATAAATAAAGTAGAACAAGAAATCGATGTTTCTCTCTCCCTCAGTTTCTCTAAAATCAATAAATACAAATAAGGAAATTTCCTTAAAAACAACTTTCTTTGTCATTGGTTTTTCGAGAATTTGACTAAGATGTGTATAGGTGCCGCTTTCTTGTATTTATCCCACCTGGATACTATTGAGTGTGTTGGATCTGTAGATTTGCTTTTAATCAAATTTGGGAACTGTTCAGTCATTATTTCCTCAAATATATTTCCTGACCCCTTTTCTCCCTCCCTTCCTTCTAAGACTCCCAGTATGCATATATTGGTATAATTATTGTATCCCATGCAAGGTCTCTGAGTCTCTCCTTATTTTTCTCTTTTAGTTCTCCAGCTTGAGTAATTTCTATTGTCCTATTTTCAAATTGTATGATTTCTTCTTCAATCTCAAGTCTTCTGTAGAACCCCTATATGATTTCTCACTTCAGTTATTTTACTTTTAAGCCAAAGAATTTAGTTCACTTATTTTGTATAATATATTTTTATTAATATTCTCCATTTGATTAATCATTGTTATCACACTGTTCTTTAATTCTTTGTGTTACCTTTATTTGTTTGGATATATTTATAACAGCTTCTTTGAAGAATTTGTCCACTGAGCCTAACAACTGCACTCCTCAGATTAATAGATACTGACTTTTTTTCTTGAGACTGGTTTACATTTTCCTACTTCTCCAAATGTCTTACAGTTTTGTTGTTAAAAAATGAACAATTTGTTAAAAGCTGGACATTTCAGGTAATACATTGTAGCAACTCAGGATTTCTCTTTTTCCTTTCTGGGTGGGGGGTGGTTATTATGGTTGCTACTCTTTCGTGTGTTTCTTTATTTGTTTAGTAATTTACCTGAACTAATTCTGTGGTTTCTGCCTCCCCCACACTGCGTGACCACTTATGCCTTTTTTCAGACTTTTCTTTTTCTTGCCTTTATTTGTTGAGCCTAGCTTTACAGGGGTTGCCCTTGTGTTAGCATAACTTAGCAAGCAGTCAATGATTGGTCAGAAGCTGTACTCAAGCACCTTGAGCCACACTTTGAAAATAGAGCTATGTGTAGGCTCAGAAATGCATTTAAAGTTCAGGTGGTTCAGCAGACTTTTATTTTCTATGTGTGCAAAGCCTCACAATCAGCCATGATGAATATATAGCTAGGGACCTCCCCCATCTCTCCTGAGTATATATGTGGCCTGACCATGCACACAGCCTTCCAGATGACCAGAGATATCCAAGAGTTTATCAAGATCCACTACAGCGAACTCATTCCTTGGCTCTTCCTGTTCAATTTCTTTCTCCAACCAGCATCACAACTTCAGGCTAATTGCAATGTTGGCCTTCCTTGTTTGTTTGCCACCAAGTTCATACTATTTTCAGTAACACTTAGGGATGTGATATTTATTCACATTATGTTCCAAATCAAGTCATTGCCTCTAGCAGTGAAGCTTCTGGTTTTCTCAGCTTGCCACAGCCTAACAGAACTGCATTGACCAAAATGGGTCTTAGGGATGGCATGAGTAGTAATAGTCCCAGGCTAAAATGCCATAGATTTATTTTCACAGTTCTAACCTAAGATTCAGTAGATTGTTTAAAAAATAAGTATTTCTAAACTTGTTGTTAAGTCTTTGGTGGACTTATTTGAAAAGTTATAAAATGATTGTTTTTTCAGTATTTTGTTCAGTTTTGTCATTACTTTCTGTGGAGCACATTCACTATACTCCTCACTTCTTCCATCCTAAAGCCATGCCCTCTAGAATAAAATTTTATGTCTTTAGAACCACAGCAAAGGGATTATTGAGGGGAAGAAATCTAGAAAATATCACTGTAATACAAAGTAAAATCAAAACTTATAATTATCCTGTAGTTTGGAGAATTTGAATAGCATGAAAAAGGAATAATAATTTTAAAAAGGTTTGTCTGGGAGTGAAGAAAACTGGGATCTGTCTCTGACTGTGCTGAGTGAGGCAGCTGACTCTAGTGCATTGCTTCATCTAGCTGAGCCTCAGATTCCTCAGCGGTCAAAAAAGCAGCTAGAATTCAATTGCCTATATGGGTCTTTGTAAGTGTCATGTCTGTAGGAAAACATGCCTAAGAGATGCTTAAAGAATCATGGTAACAAAAAATAAGCAATTATGCTGCACTGAAATCCCTAGGGATAATTTCTTGGTAAAAACTGGCTGGTGAGCATGGACTTGGCCCAGCACACACTCAGAGAACGTGAATGTGCTGCTAGATCCAAGCACCCATAGCCCTTTGGCACACTCAACAATCAAAGTGCACAAACAATGACCTGATCAAGAGTATAAATAATGAGCAGACAATCAAGGCCTAACCACTACAGATAAGTAATGTAACATGGCATTTGCCCATCTAAACACCAGGTTTCCAATCTCTGCTCCCCACTTAGTAATTATTGGTAAGAACCCTTAACCATTCTAGGCCCCAAGTTCCTCATCTGACAAATTAGTACAAAATCATTTCTTACTTTTACAGCTAAGGGGATTAAAACAGATATGGTATTTCAAATTCACAGCACAGAACCTGGCACACAAATGCTCCATAAATGGTGGTAGACAAAATTATTCTGTTTCTCCAGGGGTGGTCTTATATGTTGGCAATGGAGGTGGCTGTATATGCATGTGGTTGGGAATCCACACCTGATCTCTCTCCCCTTTACTAGATTAATGCTAGGGTAAGTCATGTGTGTGTATGTATGTGTATGTGTGCACACACATATATAAGTAATAAAGTCCCACTTAAAACAAATATCAAAACTTGTTATTGCCTCACAGCCCTATTACGGGGGGTGGGATGAGATGGGAGGGAAAGTGGGAAAGATGAGAATGAAGAAGGCACTGAACAGAAGGCCACAGAGGGACAGTGATTTGTTTCAGGAGGTGGACAAAACTAGGTGAGAGCAAGTGAGGGTGGCAAGAGGCAAGCAGGAAGCAAAGAAGATTGATTCTGCCCAAGGCCACCTTGTAGATCCCATTTCAGGATCCAAGGGCTTCTCCCTTTCACAACAACCCCAAGCATCTGTATATCTCTATGACTCACCACTCTCTCTTCTCTATCAGCAAAATATGCAGTTTCACTCCTCCACCTTGCCTCTCAAATTGGTCCCAAGCCCAGAGATTTCCCAAAACTGTGTCTCATTTATCCCCCTTGGCAGGTGGCACTAAGGGTGCTCCCCAGGCTGGCCAGGTTTACCCACTCTGCTGGCCAAGTTTACCCACTCTGGTGTATGCTGTTTTCTGACACATGAGCCTTTCCACTAAGGCTCTAAAAAATAGTATTTCCAAGTGGATTAGTTAGGGGCTATGTTGGCTCCTGTAACTGATGAAGTCCAGGGGTAGGATGGGAATCAGGTATGGCTCAATCAGCCTTTGGCTGCATGTTCCTTTGATGCTCTTGCCTCTGTCTTTCCTCACTTCTAGTCTGACAATGAGCCTCAGAATAGAATGATACCTGGACTAGGTAGCAGACAGAAGGAGAAAGGGACTACTCCTTCCTCTGACTCTACAGGGAAAAAAAAAAACACAAAACTTCCTTTACCAGCATCTCCTTGTAAACATACCCATTTCTAAGCCAATTCCTATGGTCAGAGGAATGCCACATACCGATCAGCTATAGCCTGGGTTCTTAAGCTGACTGCTGGCAAACTTCTCAGGATTTCATGTCCACATAAATACTCTCAGAATCTTGGTAAAATGTAGATTCTGATTCAGGGGATTTGGAGTAGAGTCTAAGATTCTGCATTTCTAGTGTCCAGGATGACATGAATGGTCAGTGTTTGAGTATGAAGGAACAGTGGGTGTGCACACTAGATGTAGAAGGGCTTATGAGCTTGCAACACCATCAAATTCCCAGGGCCTATTATGCCACCTACTATGGAAAAGTTATCATATAAATATTTGTTGATTTTAAAGAATATCTTCCCCACAATTGGGGAAATGATGCATAGTCAGGTTACAGGTCTTTCTAATCCATTATCCCTCTCCAGGCTCAACTGTCAACTTTTAAATGTTTCCAATATTATTTAAAACACTTAATAGATTCTGAAAGCTATACAACACTTGCACTTTGAAACTAAAAAGTTACAGAAGTAGACTTTCTTTAATAAAATTAATAAGAGATAAACTTATTATTGAGATGATCATATTTAGACATAAGGGATCTCCTTTCCCAGTGCATGAAGGTTTGAAATTAGAAGTACTACATGCAAACTTATTGCTTGAACCTAGAAATAAATAACATGATGTTTTGCAACTTTTAGCATGCCTTCCTATATGAAACAAGGTTAAGTGGCATATTAAAAAAATTCAAATGACACAAAGTATTCAAATTCAAACTGATGTACAGAAATGAATGTTGAAATAAGATACTCTTGTTAACACATTGTCCTCTGATTCATTAGAAAATTTAAGAGCATGTGATTTAGATTTAAAAGGACTTCTCACTTTTCTTCATAGAACATTTTGGAAATATTTTTACATCTTTCTAAGTATTTCTTACTGTTTGCAGCCATCAGAAGTAGCTCTGTGCTGTAGAGAGGAAGCAAACATACTTGGACAGATTCTTTCCTGAATTCCATACAGTCACCCAGAATGAAGGCTCTTGAGAGAAACCATGATCTCAAAATAAAAAACTTTGAAAAGAAGATTGTTAAACATTAAAAAAAAAAAAACTCAGATTTGTGACCCCTGGCATTTGCCAATTCTGATATGCTAATAAAGCAAATTTTCTGGAGTTTCAGAAAATAGCCATCCTCCCAGCAGTCACCACCAATCTAAAGTCTTCAACTCTCCCAGGACCCCCGTCTCATTTACCTGATGGGTAGCAGGTCTCAGAGGCTGTCAGAGGCGTAGCCAGTTCCTGTGAGAAGAGCTAATCCCCAGCTCCCATTTCCTCATGCTCCTTCCCTTATCAGGGAGAAAGGTATTTATTTATTCCTTTTGGCCTAATTTTTTGAGGTGACAATCAGCCTCAAGTAAATGCCTGCAAACTTATAACTGATATTTCTCAGTTTCCCCTCACATCCAAGCCTGTCTCTTGCCAATCTCATGGGACAGAAGGTTCTTTTCTTTTCTAGCCAGGTAGTTTATGTTTGGGGGTTTGTTTTTGTTTTTGTTTTGTTTTGTTTTAGGAGAGTAGGATATGTGGCAAGAAGAAAAGAGAAAATAGAGATACCATCATCCATTTTTCCCTTCCCCACAAGCAGAAAGTGGCCAAGGCCTCCAACAAAGGAAGTGAAGGGAGCAGGGCTCATTGCTTTCCCTAGCAATAAAAGTAACAAAAGGACTTCTTGAACCACCTGAGACAACTTTGAAAGCATCTACAGCTGAGAGGCTGGAACAAACCAAGAACAACTTAGAAAAAAATCTCTGCAGCTGAAATCTTTACAAAAGCCTAGAGGTTAATGCCTTCAAAGAGACATTTACCTCTGTCAAGTTCTTTGGGCAGACCAGGGGCCAGAACTGAAGATGGACATACTCCAAGAGATTCCAGAACAGTCAGTAGCTGAGGTGGAACCCCAAATCCCTGGGAAAAGATAGAACTGTTATAACTCTTGACTCTTCCTGGAAACAAATGAAATTTTCCATAGGAATGACTATAGTATACTCTTAACCTTACTCTATCCTGCCGATCACCTTTTCCTGTGCCCCCATATTCTTTTAAAGAACTTACGCCATTTTGCCTACCCTCTATTTCTATTTCCTATAATAAATGCCAAAATAAACACATAATAACTGGATGAACCAACATGGCCACAAAGGGATCAAGTGGATAGGTCAATTGGTCCTAGAAGGTCTTCCCATCTCCCAACCCCTCCTGATTTTCACCTCAGGAAGTTCTGAAGAGTGGTGTTAGTGATCAAAACTAAAATAGAGGAAGAGGGCCAGTGAATGCTGTATTAGAAAATATACCAGAATTAGGAAAATTTTCCTAGGGAGGTAATTCTCTGACTTGTCGTTGCCTTTACAATACTGGAAACCATTAAAGAACTCTAAATCATGGGTTTTAAGAGAGCCAGTTAAACTCTTTTGAAATACTAAACAATCTAGAGAATGTTTAGGACCAAAAGTATTCAGATGAATGTTGTAGAAACTTTCATCACTGCAAAGTGAAGACACAGTTTTCTCATCCTTCCCATTTCTATACAAGTCTTAATCAATGGAGTGGCAGTGATTACTTATTGTGTACCCTGCCACTTAAGTCTCGGGACACAGTATAAATAATTGAAGTCATTTATTTGTAAGATGAGCCATGCATGACTAAATATGAAGATCATATAGTCAATTTGTGGAAACTGACAACATTTTAAAGTTCAATAAAACCCCCTTGAAAAGTCCTATTTTTATAATTCTGAACAGTTGCTACTTCTAAGCCAAACTAATCATTTAGTTTTTCTGTTTGGTAACTAGCCCTTCTTCCCCCAACCCCACCACTCCTACCCCCACTTTTTTTTTCTTTTTAACAAACTAGAAAGGAAAAGGAAAAAGCAAAATAATAACCTTAAAATCCCAAGGTTTTACTTCAAGCCAAGGCCACATTTCTAAGCAACTTTGATCAGGTAAATTACCTCTAAGTGTCTCAATTTTTCCCTCTGGAAAATTGAAATAATTTTATCACCTTTGATCTGTAAATTTGTAAGGGCATTTAGAGATTGAATGAAACCTACCTGCTGAGATTTCTGTTTCCAGAAAGATGGAGTAGACATACTTTCCCCTATTCCTTCTGCTAAGTTCAACTAAAAATCCTGGATGTTACACATAAAGCAAGCACAAGAAGATCTGAAAGGTGAAAAGGCTTGCTAGGAACCTATGAAGAACATAGGTGCTGAGTTCCCTAAGGTTTATTTTTGCTTCATGTATTCCAACTCAATACTGGAGAAGTGTTGCCCAGTAATCACCAACAGTCATAGGCAACAGCAACAACTACAAAAAGCCTAAAGGAAGACCTGCTCTCTCCGGCCAAAGGACAATGAAAGGGATAGTCTAGAAATTAAGAAAAGAAAAAAAAACCTTTTAGATAATAACCAGTCTACTCTAGCTGAACATCACAGACAAAGAACTGCAGCCCAAACCCCGCCTCTGCCAATAAAGGCCAAGGGGAGAGCCTAGACATCCAAAGCATCCCAACCCCCTCTCTCCCAGAGTGTATCTGTAAAACAAGAGCTCTTGGAACATCAGGAAGAAAGTCCACGGAAAGAATAAACACATGAATCAAGCACGATAGACACATGTATATTCTAAATGTGTCTTTAAAAGAGAGGGCTCATTCTTTCAATAATATTCCACTCTATGTAGATACCACTAAATATTAAGACCTGTATCAATATGTTTTTTGTTGTTGTTGCTAGTTTCAGATTTTGTGATTACAATGCAGATTAAATACTTCTTTTCAAAATCTTCACTACATATATGCATGGTGTATGTCAAATTCATCACAGTATAATTGTTGAGACTAAGGGTTTATGCATTTGGAAATTTTATTCTATCAATATAAGTCTCATGAATATAATAAATGATGAAGACACAAAAGAATACATTTCCATTTTATTTATGTAATTCTCAAAAAAAAGAAAAACTTCTTACATTCTCGGATGACAGCATGATAATAGCTTTAGGGCAGTTTGAAATGTCCAGTTTGGGAGAAATCACAAAGGGGACTCCCAGAAACCGGTCACATTCTGTCTCTTGATTAGGGTGGTGGTTAAATGATGTCGTTTCCTTGCTGATGCATCAAAGTCACACTTAAAGCTCTTTTATTTTACTTTATGTGTGATATACTTAAAAATGCTTATTAACAAGAAAAGTATATAATGAATTACGTTAATTTGGTGAGATGAAACTCTTTTTGTATACTTCAGAGACATTTTGTTTCTTTTATTGTGAACTGGACATCAATCTCCTTGGCTGATGTTTCTGTTATTTCTAACTTGTATACCAGTTTATGGTATTTACATTTTTAAAGTTTATTGAGGCATAATTTATATAATCTGTACATGTTTCAAGTATAAAGTGTGGTAAGGCCTAAGAAATATGTACACCCATAAAAATTAGTTCTGTGCCTTTTATGTAGAATTCTTTGAGTTTTCTAAGTAAAAAATCATGTTGTCTAAAAAGACAAATGGTTCCATTATTTTCTGCTTCTATCTTAAGCCTTTAATGTATTTTTTTTTTTTTTAGATTATTGCACTGGCTGGGACTTCCAGTACTGTGTTGAACAGGGGTGGTGAGAGTGGATATTATTTCATGTTATTGTTCTTGATCTTAAAGGGTAAAATAGTCAGTCGATAGTAAATATGATGATAGGTTTAGTTGTATTATTTGGTTTAAATACCCTTTGTCAGGTTAAGACACTTTGTTCCCAGTTTGCAAAAAGTTTTTCCTATCTTTTCTCTTTTTTATCATGAATGGATAGTAAATTTTGTAAAAGGCTTTTTATGAATCTATTGAGATAATCATAGAGCTTTTCTTCTCTACTTTGTTAATATGGTGAATTGTCAATACATTGATTAATTTTCAAATGTTGAACAATCCTTCTATTGCTGAAATAAACCCTACCTGTCATGAAAAAAAAATTAATGACCAAGTATACAAAGCTGGCTGAATATCTGAAAATCAATTCATGTAATCTACCACAGTAATAAACTAAAAAGAAAAATCATATGATCACAGAAATTAAAGCATAAAATGCATTTTTATGTATGTTAAAAATCCTCAAGTGCAGGAATAGAAAGGAATTTCCTGATAAACAAACACCTCTTTAAAAGATATCTACAGCTATGTTTTATAGATAGTGATGAAAGGAACTCAAGATAAGAGAAACACTAAAGTGACATGGGCTGCCCTGGCCAGGTAGCTCAGTTGGTTAGAGCATCATCCTGATACACCAACATTGTAGGTTCGATCCCCATTTAGAACACCTGCAAGAAGCAACCAAGGAATGCATAACTAACTAAACAGAACAACAAATCTCTCTGTCAAAAAAAAAATCAGTAAAAATAAAGATGACACAGTTTTCCTGACAGTTGGTCAACATTAGTGAAAAATCAGCTGGGATAGGGAACAGGTAGGAGTAGGAGGGGAAGAGTAGGATAAATGTCTCCTCCTCCTCCTTTTTATTTTAAATGAAGCATCTTCTTCAGAGGGAAACAGTGAATTCAACCCAATGAATGTTTTAAGTTCCTAAAAAGTAAATAACTGTTTCAGCCTTTTAAATTCCACATGAAGTTATCAATGAGTCATGAGAAAAATGCTAACATCAAAATTAAAATCAAATGAATCACTGTTCCTGGCTGTAATGCAGAAGCACTTTGCTCTGTGCTTACATTCTGCTGAAGGCCAATTGGCTGCCCACTCCCTCCCACCCCATCACACCCCCACCCTCCGAAGCAGCCCTTCTTCCCAGCACCCCAAGAGGCTGGATTACAAATGGGAAGAAGGCAATTTCTCCCCCACCATGAGCATTTTCCAAGAGGGAACTTTGTGGAGTTAGTCCTCTCTGAAAAATCAGTTCCATTACCATGGAAAAGAAAAATCACAATAGCTCCAAGCTGGCATCTCAGAAGAGACCTTCAGCACAGTTTCAGTTGGGTTCAAGAAACTCTGTAAGGTTTGTGATAATACCAAACCCATCCCCATTTGTATCAAACTAAGTTGTTGTTTCAGCTCCTTTTCCCCTGACATCTTTCCTTATCTCCACAGAAAGTCCTGATACCAAGAGGAAGGGAAGGAGAAACAGATAGAGAGGAAGACGGCTGAATATAAACTACTCTAATTGATTCTTTTTGGATTGGGTGAGTGATGCAGACAAGATTAAAGGTGGCAATTTCTACTCCTGACATAGAAGGACCATCACTTAACTTACCACCTCATCACTGGACAGCCTTATAGGTCCTGACTCCTTTGGGACCCAGAGATCAAAACCCCACAGATCAACTAGGCGAGTGCCTTCCAGAAAGTTCAATTTGGGCAACAGCTACCAAGGAGGAAGCTTCTTATTTTTACACAACTGGGGCTGACATGCCACCATCCCTCTGAACTTCCTAGAAATGGTACATAATACATGAAATTGTGACCCATTCAGAGGAATTCCTTAATTAATCTCCCTAAGGGTTAACAGCTGTGTCATAGTTTCAATGTCCTATCTGGGAACAGGAGCTCTTCGAGACACTGCCTGCCATTCTATGAGAACACACCTGCTTATATTTCAGAAATCTCTAGCAATATCCTCTTTGCTCCTTCATGCCACATCCTTAAAAGTACCTCAGTGAACTTGTAAGTACATCAAAGGGTAAAGTTAACAAAGGTACAAAGGAAGTATCCTTCAGACATCCAGGCCTTGACCAGCTTCATCAGTTGAAGTGGTATTCAGTGAAAGGCACTCACAAGACAGAGAGGATTTGGAGCTCACTTCTGCTGTCTAATATGACAAGTTTCCAGGGATATATTTCCTCAAGGCAGGGATATATTTTCCTTAGGATTGCTGTTATTCCTTAGGATTGCTGTAAGAGGATTCTAGAATTCTTATTCTTCAGCTTTCTTCTCAGTTGAGACTGTTCTTCCTCCAGAGTTTAATGAAAAGGGAGCCATCAAAAGCAACTTCTGAGCCCTCCTCTACACAGGAAAAATGCTCTGCAACACCACCAAGGAAGGAGTTATTCTGCTCAGATAGTATTTAAAAATCACCCTTCTGCTCACGAAAGCTACATTGATCAGATAAGTGTGTGGATGGATGGATGGATAGACAGATAGATAGATTTGCTTGTTTTTTAAGTAGAAACCACCCCTAACTTCAGTTCTCTCTATTTTTTTTATTCAGCCTAGCTATCTTCAGGCAGCAAACATACATACCAAATTCTACGAGAGTAGAAAATTTAAAATTTTTCCTGGGCCTATTTTTCTATTTCCATTTAGCTCACCTATCCAATGCCATGAGGTTTGCAATCTGATTCATTTCAGGGCCCTGTGTTTAAACATCATTCTTGTCATGACTGATAATAATATTGACAGTACTAAAGTGCTGATGAGGATTGTAGGCTTACTGGTGACACCTGGTGATGGGGCAATTTTTAAGTCAGTGGTAAGGTTTCTTCATAGAACATTTTGTCAAATATATATGTAGAGACCAGATCCTAATTTCCAAAACATTCTATGATGAACAAACTTCAGGGCTCCCTGTTTGATCCCCATGCCAGAAAATCCTGCCTGTAAATGAATCAATAAAGTAGGTAAAGTTTTCCATGGATTTGACCGAATTCCAGCATAGGGAACCCTAGGAAGAGGAGAGGCAGGAAGGGATGAACAAGGGGAAAGGGCAGACCTGGAGTGAGGAAAGTGCGTCAGCTACAAATTGTGTACACATGCAAGATGAACTTGTGAACACACGTCCAACTTGGCAGATGTATAAAGATCGTGTATTTATAACATGCTCCTGAAACATCTCACTGAAATGAGCAATTTAGATGACTTTGATTTAAAATTATGCTTTTAAGAATTAAAAAAAAAAAATCCAATACTATCTACCAAAAAAGCAAATGCAGCTTCCTGGAGACAGTGTTCTCCACAAACTGAAGCATTGTGTTTTTGAATGTTACCTCAAAAAGCTATCTTTTCTCTCCTCTGCCTTGCAACAATCAAAGCAGCTGTCTGCAAGCTGAAGTTCAACTTTATTAGTGATTTAAAACACACCCCTGGAAACTAAGCTGGCTTTTTTTGTCCATCCAGGTGGGAAGCATGTTCCAGCAAATGGGAACAACGCTTCAGAAAGTTCTCAAACAGATAATGCTTTAAAAACTCGACATCAAAAACTCTCCTACCAGCCATGTACCCAACAAAAGACCAGGGTAACTGGTAAGAAAACTAAGCCTTCCATATAAAGACAAAGATAAAATATTCAGCTGCCAAGACTCAACATCTTTAAAAATGCCTTTTCAATCTAACTTTTGTCAGCTTGGTTGTCTAGCAACCAAGAGCTGGAAAAGAAACTCCACCCAAAACAAAGTGAAACAATACAGACATTTAACTTCATGAGTATGTGTGCGTGTGTTAAGATTTTCAGCATGCAAAGATAGAAACTCTCTTTCAGACAATTAAAACAGAAAAGTCCCTGAGTGTAGACGGCAGGAAAGGAAGTCAGGAGGGAGTAAAAAGCAACTTGAAAATGCGTAATGCGGGATGAGGGTATAGTTTCCACACACTGGGCTAAAGCAAGGTTTACACTCTTAAGTAATAAAAACAAACCATTAAGCTCAGCCCAGCACTGTCAGGAAGTATAAAACAGTTCTTGAAACTTTGCAGTTACAATACAAAAGCTTTTCATAAACTCTGTTTCCTGATCTTCATTAAATGTTCACATCAAGTTGCCATGGGGCAATTAGCTTGCCTCCTGAAATCAATAAAAAATCAACAATTTGGAAATAGTTGTACAGTAAAATAGTTCAATAATTATTCTCTCATAGTGTTGTGGCCAAGTGGTTCCAGTGTAAATGCAGTCCAGATGAGATCATGCTCCTTACGAGGGAAGCTTTAAGCAAATCACTGGTTTGCAGAGAGATTTCATCAGAGCAGAGGGGATGGCAAGGCAACAATAATGCACTCCTGGCACTGCCTTGGAGGGGGGGCCCAGGGCGCAAGGCAAACCCAGGCTGGAAGTGGTGTGCAAGTCAGTGTCTGGCACTCAGCTTAAGCAACTCAGAGGGACTCAATTCAAAACATAGAAATCTAAATGAAATGATAAACCCAGCAAGTAAAACAGTAGGCACCCTACCCTCAGCATTTGAACTCTAGAAAAGAAAAAAATCAAAATTTTCCCTTGGGGAGTGTGTGTGTGTATACATATATATTATATGCATATATTTTATATGTAGATATTACATATAAAAGTATACTTGAAATTAGGAATTCATTCCATCATTTCTTCAACAAATATTCAAATCTGTGCTGCTAGCAAGAAATCTTCAAAAGTGGCCCCCTAAAGTAAAATGAAGCTGCAAAATACCTGATCCTCATAGGATATTTGGCTAAAAAGAAGGTGCCAACACAAAGTTATTTCTTTGCTGGCCCCCTTCATAGAGATAAATCATTTCCTTGTGCTTTTTCGAACCTGAGCCCATTCACTTCAGCACCTTATTCGAAGCCAGCCGCCACAGCATCACAAATTCCAATCTCCATTAAATCAAACCTCAAATACCAGCTTGGGCAGCTTTATATCCACCCTCTAGGCTCAGTGGTGTTGTACAGTGAACTTAGAACTTAAAAAAAAAAATCAAGCATCATTTTTAGTATAAACAAATGCTTCAAATGTATGACATCTTGTTGCTGCCTTCAAAGGGAAAACTTTTAACTCAGACACTTGGCACTAAGATCACACGGATCAACTCAGTGGACTGACTTAAGTGTTAAACTTTTTTAAAGTACGTTAAGGGCTTGCACCTGCTCCCCCATCCACATAGATGTACTGACACGTATTTGACTAAACTGACTGCATACATGCCCAAGCAAGCAAGCAAAGCAGATTTTACAAGATAAGCAACCAAGTGTTTTCATGTCTGAGGGTAGCTAGAACACAAAATTGCCAGTCATCTTGTGGGGGAGAAGAATGCCTTTGAAAAAAAAAATATGTAGGGCATCATTTCAGGTATGGTGAAATGTATTCAAATGCCATTCTGTATGCAGGTTTTGTTATTGTTTGTTTTTCCCCTGTAAGTGTTACTTGTTTGAGGAGCCTAAACTTGGTCCAACTTTCTGCTGTTATGATTAAAAAGATAATTATTAGTCTTGCTACCCAGTAGAGTCCTTGGGACAGCGGTAACAGCTTCACCTGGGAGCATGTTAGAAATGCAGAATCTCGGGCCCCACCCAGACTTACTGAAACAGAACCTATATTAATAACATGATCCCAATGGGTTTGTATACACATTAACTTTGCATTCTCCCTGAGGCAGGACTGGTGATTCATATGCACATTAAAATGTAACGAGTCTTACTTAGAGCATGGGTCCCCCACGTTACGTAGAAGTTCACTTTGAAGTTTGCAGGGCAGGGAGATGGTCAGAAACCCTGCCCGGAGAATACCGAGAATACTGTAAGGCTGTAATTTACATCAGCAGGGTGGAGGAAAGAGGAAAGCAATTTACCCTAGTAAAGCAAACTTGCATTTCATCCCCCACCTTACCCTACCCCACCCTCCCTGCAAAATAAAGAGAAAAGGAAAAGTGCCAGGGCATTCTTAGTTCTTTGGGATTGCCCACCCTACATCACACTTATTTTATACTTATTCTTACTGCAAAGCTGTGTTCCTTGGGCTTTATAACAGATTGGTGTGGGCCGGGCTGGGGGCAGCTGTGGCAGGGCAGCTGTGGCATCTAACACTCATTGAATCAATATCTTAATATTAATATGGCTATGGAATACAAACATGGTATTTTTAAAAGTGCTTTGAATGCACAAATGATTTTTCCACCTCCAATGAAAAACTGAGAGAAACATATGGAACTCTTAGATTATCTGGTGATTATGTAGCTCTCTACAGAGATTAGATTTGCAGATCATCTCTCCACTCTTGGCCTCTTGAGATACATGTAAAGTAGAAACTAAAGTAGAAGTTATGAAAAGATGCAAGCACAATAAATGTGTAAACCATTCATCCTCCCTCTCCCCAATTTTGAAGTCAAAAAACAAACAGAGCCTTCTGGAGCCACCATACAGGTTAAAACCATGCCAGGGAAGCCCGTGACACAGCCCCAACAATTACAAAAACAGGTGACACAATTTAATCAACTTTGAAAGCAATTCCCCCAATTCAGGAGCTACTACACTTTGTGAAACACCAACTCTAAAACGACTCACAGCTTCCTACAGAATAGTGACTGAGGAGTCAACAGATTCAGTGTCATGACATTGTCAAGGCTAGTTGTGACATATTTTTTTCTCAGAATGAAGAACGTAGAATGTAGGAATATTCCGTTTCTCAAATGAGCTGCCAAGAGAGTCAGAGTCTTCAACTATTACAAAATTCCTGAAACTAAGCTGAAAATGCCATCATCTATACATATGTAATATATATTACATAATTCTGCATGTGTATATTTATGCATATTACTGTATATATATGCATACATATATTTTACATATATGTATGCATATATATAAAAAACAAGAGAACATACTTGAGTTGATATCAATGTAAACTACTTTAAGCAAGAAAATCAGAACCAATTAAACAGAAATCAAAAGTAGCTGCATCTGCCAAATGGATGAAAATTCTTGTGCTATACTCTCACTCTCTAGAGTATTTGGAGATGAGAAAACATGGGTTATTTTTTAAGCTGTTAAGACTGTGCAGTCTGCCCCTCATTTCCAAGGCAGGAGAAGGTGCAGAGTGGCTGGAGGACAGAGCCTGCCCTGCCCTGTAAAGTTGGATCTGACCCCATGATCCTCACCTACAGAAGAGCAAGAGGGACATGGATAAAAAGAAACTAAAAGATTGTTAAGAGTAGAAAGAATAAAAGACAACTTGTTATTAATTTGAAAATATAATATATATAATCTCAAGGCAAGGATTAAACCTATCACAACCAAAAGGTAACTACATTCATGATCAACAAAAGTTTATTCCTGGGAAGAATTTAACAGTCTGTTCCATCATAAACACACTATTTTTTCAGCCAATGGCAAGGCAGGGCTAGGAAAGAATATTCGAACTAGGCCTCAAGCATTGATAGTAAGATCAGAAATGACACAAAGTCCTAGAAACGGACCTAAAACATTTCCAGTAAATAATGGGGAGTTCTGCATTCCCTGGCTGTCCCAACATGCCCACCCATGGGACCCTTCCCTGTGTCTGATTTCAGCCCAGAGCACAGCAACCCTGCCACTGTAAGTGTTCACTCCGAGCAGCCTAATTTGACTTCATTCTGCTCGGGCTTCAGTCCAATTGGCAGATGTCCTTGTAGAAGCTGATCTCAGACACTTTCCCTTTCTAATTTTTTGGCACCTTTGCCTCTGTTGCATGGGATATTATCTCTGAAACTTTATCTTGGATTCCCCAGGTTTTGCCTGTTTTGTAGCTTTGGTTTTCTCTTAAATCTTCCTGCCCCAAAGAGGTTCATGTGAAATACTAAGTCACTGGTAATTCCTTTGGTGCCAATAGAAATTATCAAATGACTTGCTTACAAATTTCTGACTGTTGATTGCCTTTTCCCCACCTCCCTCCAAAAGGAGTAACTTCAGAAGCAAACAATGGAAACCCAAGGAAATTGCTGTGAACACTGTACAAACACATCATTTTCTCTTCTTACAGGTTGGACATTATAAATTGAAATGCCAGAGCCTTGAAATTTATTATCTGAAATAGGTTTAACATTTGGAGAAATGTGTTCAAACACATAACCTTGGAAAGAAAAGCAAGCTGATCGAACAGAGAGCAGGGGGTGGACAGAAAGCAAGATGAGCACAATTTTGCTGTGTCTTAGGCAGTTAGAAAATTGGGTCCTTCTGAGCATAAAGAGCTCCCAGCTGAGGTAAAAGTTTACTGAAAATCAATTTCCAAGTCTTCATGAGGGCCACTAGATATGAATTTTAATTAAACATGACCACAATATCAATAATGAAGAAATCTTATGTTTTATTTAATACTTTGGCCAGACCAGCCCCTTTGAAGGAACCACTAGTTTAGGAAAGAAGAAGAACAAACCTTCATTCACTCTCCTGCAGGTTCATCATTTTCCTAATTATTTCTATTGGTCCTGCTTTATATACTCTTTCTGCAAATCAAGGGGTGGGGGAGGGTTTCTATATTAGATCAGCATTGTCTGGTTATTATCGAAATATTCCACCTAATAAGGATGTAAGTTCTCATGGACTGGACAACCACTCTGCAACATTCCTGAGAATTGAATAATATAATAATCTTGAAAGTCAGCAGAGTAGATTGTCCACTTTTTTTTTTTCTGGACTTGAACTTGTGACCTTAACAGTAGCACTGCAAAAAAGCAAATGTGCTAAGCACTTTGCCAGAGTAACCTTCCATGTAGACTCTTCATCTTAAATACATACAACTGAAAACAACTACAATTTTTGGAAAATTATGTACAAACCCAATACTTCTTTTGATTACATATAAATACAAATTAGCTATTTTTCCTAAAAAGTGGTTATAATAGTAAATAAATACAAAATAAATCTGACCATTATACTTCATGTGCTGGGGTTGAACCCATATAAAATGTACAACTAAATACATTTTAAAATCTTTAAGGAATAATTCTCTAATTAAAATATTTGTTTTCCCAACTTGTTTTTGTAGATATAAATATATTTTCAAAATAGCTGTTTTTTTCTCCATTTCATTCCATAAATAAAGTCTTCATTGGGAAATATTAAAGTGTCAACTTGGTTTTTTTTCATTTTTTTTCTAAAATATATAATATATATATATTTTTTATTTTACTTTGCTGTGCTAACGACACCCACAACCCTCCACAACCATGTCCTGATAGTTCTTTAATACAACCTTTTCATTTTCGTCAAGGTACAGCATAGAGATAGCACTCAGTTCTGTCGGGACGCAGCACGCCTTAGGAATCTTAGAATTAACTGAGTTGACCAATGTCTGAACAATGGCGTGATTAGTGGAGTTCAGGTGATCCGCCAGGGGAAAGGGGCACTCCCCATGGCAGTAAAAGGCATGGTACCCTGGGGGGGCTACAATCCAGTCATTCCACCCCACATCACTAAAGTCGACATACAAAGGGTGTCTCTTACAGCTGGACTTAAGGCGTTTGCGCTGTTTGTGTTTCGCTTGACGCTTTTCTCTTTTGTGAAGAGGGTGTCCTTTCCCATCATGGCCAAAAGTTACTAGCAATGGTCTTATCTGTGACCAGCTGAGCTCATCTTGGTGCAAAGACCTGCTAATCCTGACGTGCCTCTTGGAGACACCCTGGTTCTCTAAGTGGGCCACTTCTACCACAAATCCATGGTTGGCGAGTCCCTGTGCAGTCCACCTCATCACAGCAGGGGTGACGTCAAAACTCTCCCATTTGCTTGCATTCTGATTCACCAACCTGGTGTCCAAAAGCCTGGTCATGGGGAACTTCGATTTGCTTGCTGCAGGTTTTATAATTTCATAAATATTAATTCGGTGATGGAAACTGCTATTGTTTTCCAAAGATTCCTGCATCTGTTCCCGGAAAACCTGAAGTTCAGCTGAGGTGATAAACTCCTCAGTGGGAATGGAAGTTAAATTAAAGAAGAATCGTCGGGTTGTTTTTCCGCTCATTTCTGGCAGTTCTTCCAAAGATTCTAATGTGATATAAAAAGGTGGGAATAAAAAAAGAAAAATACTTGGTAAGATAAGTAATGACAATCTGATTATATGTAAGAATTTGTAAATCACATTCCAGGGTTTGATGTAACCCATATAAAAGTTTGCAACCAGAAAATAAAAATTCCCCCTTCAGATAAAAATAGTCTCCCTTTCTCCTTTTTCTATACATTTATGTCGATATGCATACCATGAAACACAATTTCATCATTCATTGTTATGTTTTTAATCCAATCCATGAATACTGCCTCCAGGTGGCTATAATAATGGGGGAAATGGTGAAGCATTTCTTTGGAATTCACAGACTTTAGGGCAAAAAAAAAAGTCAGCACTATAGTTAGTAGAGGTCTAATGAGTGAGGATTTGAGGAAATTATTGCATTTCGTAAAAAGAAAAAGGCTTTAATGTCAATCCCTTAAGCAGTATTCTAAAACATTGCTCTGCAATTTAGATGATTTACAAATCTTGATATACAGATTTCAGTTTCCTAATTAAAGACTCTGAAACTCAGCATCAATGATGATATTTTGCAAAGCACACCCTACTATTTTAACTCAAAAATCTAGAGACAAAGGCATACGCAGGAATCTACTTCTTTGAAACATAAGGGTGGTACTGGGCCACTGTAGTAATTAAGGCCAATTTCATAAGAAATAACTTCCCACGTGTTGTCTGTCCTGTCACCTCCTTATGACCTCTAAAATCAACATCTCACTTTAGATGCTTTTAGAAGAAAAAAGGTACCAACTCTCATGTTTGTAATTCCTTTATCTTTTCAAAAAATAACTCATGTCAACAAGAAATACCTACCCAAGAATAGACACAAACCAAAAAAAATCTGGTAATAATCTATAAAAATGCCAATATAGCCATATCTTACAAGAGATCTCATCCTATTACAGAGTAATCATTCTATATCTATTATCATTATTTCAAAAACAATCATATAAGTAGACTATGCATAAAAGCTCTAAGATTCCTGAATTTCAATATTGAATACTGTTTTCCAAGCAAATAAAAAAATAGCATAGCACTTTGAATGCTATAATCTACAAGTCATCAAAGGTACACAGTATTATTAAATTGATAGTACACAACACTAGAATTGGAGATATTTAGGTTTATTTTCTTCTAGCTTTACTACATCCTGTCATTTGACAAGTTCAACGCAGGTAGTTTATACCAAATTATGGAGTTATGTTTTAATGTGAAGCTTCTCAAACTCTACCTTCACACAAAACACCTAGGTTACCTTAAATCTTCAAATGCAGGTTCTGATTCAGTGTATCAGGGTTAGGACCTGAGATTGTGCATTTCTAGCAAGCTCGCAGGTGAGGTGATGCTGCCTTGGAGCCTAAAGGTATTAAGGGATGCTTTTCACATTTAAGAACAAATTTCTGGGAGCACATTTTTAAGTGTGATTATGTTGAATAAGATAAAAATGAGTAGCACCATTAGTGTGGGCCAAGGAATGCGTTAAGGCCCACGAAGTAGGAAGATCTCCTAAAACTCATCTACTTGGACATGGAGATTATCAAGTCAAGAAGTGAGTCCTCCATGGTGCCCTTGTGCCTCCTAGTCCATACCTGTTGGGGATACTTTTCGAGAGCCATCTATATTCTAGACCCCATTGTAAAAGAGTAATACTTCAGACCAGGCACTATTTTAAAAATAACCTTCCCACAAGTGGAACCAGAGCTCTCCTCAGTGGTTCTCAACAAGCATTCTTTCAGCAGAGAAGCCAAGGTCTACCAGGGGAAACAGGATATCTGAGGAAATAGGAGTGAAGTCAAATCAGCCATGTTGCCCAGATGCAGTGACCCAAAGCCAGGCCTATGCCTGACTTCCCCCAATTGCCAGCCCATCTAAGAGCACCTTCTTTCCTTTTAAAAAAAGGGGAAGGAAAGGCAAATTATCCAAGGCACTGGCCGATCTACTGTATTAATGAAAGTGCTCAGAGAAATCACAATAGCAACAGAATCCCTGAATCTAAATCCTTAAATTGAAAAAATTATAAACACACAGACACATGGACACACACACATAGCCAAAGAATAATAAGGAAGGGACAATCTCCAAGGCAAGCACAAGAGACAGGTGATTGAAATAAAGAAGATGAGTATAAAGCAGGCAGAAAATAAAACAACAGCCCTCCAAACATAAATATAAAATTCAATCAGATAAAATTGCCACCAGATTTGACCTGTAAAAACATCAAGCAATTTCAGGTGCCTCAAAATCTCACTGGGGATAAGTGGAAAAAAGGATAACCACTTACTTACCTGAACAAAGGGGAAAATTTTTCCCTGGTAAATAATATCAAATACTGTGAAGACCTTCCTCTGACTTTCCAGCTTCATCTCAGTCAACCTGTTCCTTGAAGGAGCCCTCTTCCTCCTCAATACAAAAGTCTCCTTGACAACTTCCCTGACTGCAGACTGAGGTCAGGGAAGTGAGAAGTTCTCTGAAACCTCCAAACCCAGGAAAATAAATGCTCCAGGTTAGGGTATCTAACACCTCTCATTTAATGTGCAAGGGAGCAACATAAATGTTTTATTTGGATTGAAAAATGAAAACCTGTGTGAAATAAAGTAAATTAAAGAAAAAAGACTTCTGCAAATTATCACAGGAAGCCCAGGGAGTCTGAAAATATAGACCATTTACCTAAGTAGGTAAAAGTATGCTTTTTTGGAGGTTTCTACAGTTTTTAATTCTCTGGAAATAACCCTTGTGGAATAATCTGAACTTGCCAAGGGATTTAAGGATACCAGGCTATCTCAGACCTGGGTTCCTGAACCTAGTTCTTAACCAAATAAATGTTCTTGTTCTTCACATTTATTTAAAAGTTCTTAACCAAATAAATGGAGCTATGATGACAAAACTGTGGGAATGTAAAGAAAAAAATAAGCAATGGCATTCAACCTCTCCTCTAAGAGTGAAGAACCATCTACACTCTGTCGATTATTCATCTGCATCAAAATAATCCAAAAGATAAGGCTAAATTCCTTCAACCAGCCTAGGTCTACTCTGGCCTCCACTTTCCTAGATAAGGGGAGAATTAGACATAAAAGAAAGAAGTCATGATAATAATGGTAAGCTAGTGTGCTGAAAGCTTCTTTGTGCCAAATCTGGGACTGAGAGCTTTAAATGAATTATCTCACAAAAAATTGATTAGAGAGAAACTTATTACCTCTACTTGTGAAATAGCGGGAGCTTGGAAAGGATATGTTACTCTCCTAAGGTCACAGAGCTAGTAAAGGAAGAGCAGAGCTATGAACTTGAGTCTACTGCAGTTTCCAAGATTCTGGCCACTAGACGGCACTACGTAACACAGGGATGAATCAAAAACTCAAGCAAAAGTCAGAACCATTGGGAGTACCCTAATAATACAATGATAACCACATTGACTTCTTTCCCAACTAAAGGGGTAGGAACATAGTACCTGAGTATGGCAGGGAGAGCACATAGAACTCAGCTAGCAGAAGAGTAAAGTGGCAGAGCCCACTGGGACACACAGATCTTGTTCGGAAGCACTGATGCTTTGTGGCTGCCTTTTTGTCTTATCACATGATGAGTTTTAGCAAAAAAGTGAGTTATCATTATGTTTTGAGAATTTGCAACACTATCTGGACAAAAAAAAATTCCATTAAGGTAACAGCAAAATCCTGGGGGTGTTCTAACAAATCAGTAAGGCTGGAAATTACTGTCCTGAAATAAAATGGAAGTGGCAGAAAATAACAAACAATACTTTCTAGAATATAAAGTAATGGTTGTAGAACTGAAATATCAAAAAGAAAAAGATAAAACACAAAAAGTTAAAATGAGTCAGTTAAACAAAAGACAACAGAGGAGATGGTAGCTGAAGGAAACATGTGGTTGTAACGATCAACCCTGATTTGGCCTCCGCCCACCCTTGGCTCCAGAACCTCTAGTATGATTGAGTGACCTCTCATTGTCCTCTTACTACTTAATGACCCATACAGAGGGCAAGTTGAAAAGAAAAAAAAAGACAAAATAGCTTAATGGGAAGACAGCAAGAGAGATTATAGAGGAACCACACACAATAAATAGAACAGAAAATATTAGTGTACTACCAAAGAGCTACCACTGGACACCAAAGCCTCAATCTCTATGAGCACTCCCAAAGAGAATGTCTGTCCTATTTAATGGGGTCTTTCATAACCACAGTGAAAACCTGGGGACACTAGGGCAGCACACCAGGAAAGTATTGTTTTTGGGGGTGTCTTGTGTTGAAATCCTTTTGTTGCACGGAGAATGTGATACAAATTCTCCTTCAAAGGGAAATGATTGTTTCTTGAATGTTCCTGTTGTATGGATATTTTCACAATAATTATACTTGTAGGAAGAGTGTTAATCTCTATCTCAAAACTTTTGTCATAGAGACAAATAATTCAGTTATTTCATGCAAAAAGAAGACTAGCTGTCTTTCTGAGTCTGAAGAACAATATGTGATCCAATCTAACAGGGAAGAGCAAAGACTTTTTGCTCAGCCAATGAAATCAACCCATTTCAATATGTTTCTCACTACATCAAAGCACAAAACACTCCAGGTAGAGAGTGATTTTTCTACCTTTAGTAGCAGTTTGAAAGCTATGGGGCCAAAGCACTTCTTAATGCTTTGAAAAAAGAAAATTTTTCAGCACTTGGGCTGTCCCAAATAAAAGCCATTGGACAAAAGACAAGACAAAGTTTAAGAAGAGAAACCACAACTGATGATTTTGTCTGTGGATCACCTTCCATGTGGCCCCATTATCATCACACCTTGGCTGAAAGAATTCCATCGCATCTCTTGTCTCCTGATGTCACCAAGTCATCCAGATCTCACCCACAAATACAACCAACAAGTAATTCTTGTAATCAGGTCCGTTTGTCCTTTACCAGGTAGATGCCCATTAACAATACATGAACCAAATTCTTCTCCTAAGCCAGCAGCCTTAATCCCATGGTTTATTAAAAGATTTGTAGTGCCACACATACCACAAAGATGTTTATAAAAACAAAATCCTGGGTTCCACAAAAATGAAACGGTTTTCAAATAGTGCAATATGTGGCCTAAGGCTGATACACTAGCTGTAACAAGCAAAAAAAAAAAAAAAAAAAAAAATGGATTTGTCAAAATTTGGGGCAAAAATTACAGTGTTTCTCTATCATATAATTGCATTAACATCTGAGGTTACTGAAAGTTGATTTTAAACAAGTTGGGAATGTCTGTACTATTTCACACTTCACATTTACACTTTTAAAGATATAGTTTCCGGCATATAAACTAAGCATGCTATTTAAGTTGAAATTACACTCTCAAATAATTTGCAGCTTATTCAGTTTTGATCAAGCCACTTCTACAGGAAGAAATATGCAGACTTCACTGCTGGAATCCTCATGCAACTGAGTATTTTAGGTGTCAAATGATTTAAGCGATCTTCCTTTTATGTTATGAGAGACACATAGTGCCTTCTTGGCCTTAAAAGTAAAGAACAGTTTCTGTGCTGCATTTCCAGGAGAGGTGGCTAGATCAGCCCTTCTTACTTTTCTACCCAGAAAAACCATTCTAACCAGCACTGGCTGAAAAGGATGAGCTGGCTCTTTAATCATCCCAAGGTTATGATGAAGCATTTCTACATTTGAGTATGTAGATTCCACTTGAAACTTACCACCTCAGCAGGGCAAGGCAAGAAAAAGGGAACTTCACTCCCAACTCCCCAATATCCTACAAGTGGTTTGCCCTGTGACTTGCAACTTTGGACCCTACTCTAGAATTTGAAGGAACCGGTGCCTTACTTAGAATGTATTGAGCCTAAGGGGCATTTAAAAGTGTAGAAAAGGAACTGAGGCAGAACATATTTTTGACTAATTGCTCTAAGAACCTATGTACAACAGATCTTAAGAGCTGCTCTAGGACATCTCATATCCACTAAATGCCTTTCTGATGAAACAAGCAAAATATCCTACCTTAGAAAAACCACATCCAGTATCATAAAAGAAAAAAAAAACCCACATTTCAATGCACATGAAGGAAAACAGACAGCTGCTGCAAAAGTTTTTATCTGAGGCTTCCCTTGTCTCTACTAGGAGTTCATCTCAGATTTAAGCACAAGACAAGAAAGTCATTGTGGAAACAATAAGATTGATTGTGGAATTGATCTCCCACAGGGATTAGATAAGGATTCGAAATTTTCCAAACCAGGCCCAGATCAACTGTAAATTAGAAAGACTTTGGCCCTGGGCTTTGATTTTTCAATACAATCTCTGAAAATTCTACCCTTGGCTCTGTCTAGCCTGAAGCCCAAGCTTAAGCAGGAGAGGCAGATTTATAGAGTGAGGGCTTCCAAACAGAGAGGAGATCCCAATCTGCCCCCCTCCCTCTCTTCTTCCCCTCTGGAATTCTTGCACGTTTAGCTGACTAGGGGCATGCAGTTTGCCCTCATCTTTCCCATCAATTGATTTCTCTCCAGTTCCCGGAGGAGGAGTCGCTCTTCTGGCTGCAAGCCAGGAAAAGGGTGCGGATTTACCAGTGGGGAATCCCTGGCTCCCCCACCACACAAGGCAGTGCGTTACAGCCAGGTTGGGAAAGGTTCTTACAAGAGACAAGCCTGGAAACCGCTTCCATGACCAGGCCAAGTTGCCCTTCTAGGGATGCCTGCAGTTGCCTGCAGTTTGCCCATAATGCGGCGCTTGGCCGGATGACTTCCCGCCCCTGACCCCATTCCCCTGCTCCATGCCTCACCTTCGTGGTGGAAGCTGCGCACAGTGTTGGCGACGCTGGCTGCCCTCTCCAACCGGTGGTCCGGGGCTGGCGCGCCGGGCTGGCCCGAATGACGGCGGTACAGTTCTAGCATGTAGGGGGGCACCACTGCGTCCCTGCTGGGGGTGGGTCTCTGCTTCAGGCCAAACATGCTGAGCAGCCGCAACTCGAAATCACTGAGGACGTTGTCTGAGGGCTGGGATGAGGAGCTGCCAGTTGACGCGGCGAACTTCCTCCGGCCCAGCTCTGGAATGAGGCCGGCTGCGCCGCCCAGGAGGACCTGGTGAAGCAGCAACGCTAGAAGACAGCGGGTCCCGGCCACCATGGTCGACCTGCAGACAGGGCCGATGTGAGTCACCGAGGTCCCCGCCCAACCCTCCCCACTTCCACCCCCGCAGCCCGGCTCCCGCTTCATCCGCCTGGCCTGCCTCCTCCTCCAGGGTGCCCGCCTGGCTTGCAACATTCACGGGAATACTTAAGAACGGCTGAAGCTAGAAGGTCTGGGAGAGTGGAAGGGCCCTAGTTCCTGGGCCATAAGGCTTTCCCCCTCCCATCCCACCCTTAATTCGTGGGACGTGATTTGCAACCCCCACCTCCTCCCACCCACGATGTCAGTGACTGTCACCTTTTTTTTTTTTTTTTTTCTGTGACACTCGCGCTGACAGCCAGTGCAGGGAACCAGGGAAAACCATTACTGGGTCTGACACCCGTTGTCTGTCCCCTAAACAAACCCAAACTGCTCAGCGCTCAATGTTCGCTTGCATATAAACACGCACGAATGGTGCATGTGACTTCCTTAGAGGCACTATATAGAACTTCCTGATACACACACACAGTCTGTAACGTCCAGACCCAGCCAACTGAAGGCCACAACCTCCCAAGCCACTTGCAACTTATGGCCCACGTCTTTAGCCTCAGCGACGTCAGGACAGGCCACTCCAACCCCAGACCCCACCTCCCTCCCCCACGCAGTCAAGATACACAGGTATCTTCCCGGGATTACGTAAATAGCTAATATCTACTAATTCACGAGTCAGTACAAGGTTGCACTGCCCCTCGAATTCCTAGAAGCAAACAGGGAGAACCCCAACTTTTAGTAATGTCCCAAATGGGACATGTCTCTGAGTAGAGACAGCAAGTCTCCTGGAGAAACTTGAAGGAGGGAGGAGGTATGGCCATGGCAGGGCATACAGGTTGGCAGCTAACGGGTGAAATCCACGCTCTCGAGGGGATCTCTTTGACTTTTTTTTTTTTTTTGTAATCATCTAAGTGTTAACAGCCCTAATAAAAAACCATAGAGAAGGGAAGAAGGAGGGGCGGAAGAGATCGAGCCAGGAGGGCGAGGCTGACGGTCGCCCGGGGCGGTGGGATGGGGCCATCCCAGCGGGGGTTCGGCTGCACGTGGACTTGGAGGGGAGTCTGTTTACACTCGGCCCAGCCGGACTCTCCCCACCCCACCCCTAGTCCCAGCCCCGGGCCCACGTCCTCTACCTTTAGGAGACCGCAGACCGTCTAAGAAGCACGCGGGGACACGTCCATTGAAAGAGCCTCCACATGGAAAAAGCTCTGGCCGAAGGACCTGGCGTAGGGAGCGAGTTCCCTTCCTTTGCCTCCTCCCTCTCTCCCCGGTTGCCGGTCAGGCAGTCGCTGGCCTCAGGCAGCGAACGGCGTCTCCGGGTAGGACCCAGCGACGGAGCGGAGGACCGGTGGGATTCGGAGGCGGTCCACCGGGCAAAGGCACCCGCACGAAGTGGGGAACACAAGTTATTCTCCCTACAAGTTCAAGAAGTCTCCAACCAAGTGCTGACACACAACAACTGCGAGCAGGGGGAGGAGTGCGGGGCAGGGAAGGGAAGGGAGAAAGGAAAAGCTGGTGCTGTCGTTGTCCTTAGGAACCAGGGTCCGCGGGACGCGTGGCCCCGCGCAGGACCGGCTCCGGGACTCGGGAGGCGAGAGCAGGGCGCTCCGCGCTAGCTCCGCTGCGGCCCATGGTTCGGGGCAGCCATCCTGGGCAACGCCGGGTCCGGGGAAGGGGGCAGCGGCGATCTCGGTGCCAGGCGAGTTGCCCCCCCGCATCACTCTGCCTTACTCCAGCGCACCCCCATTAGCGCTTGCCAGTAGAAACCACCGCGGCTCAGATGCTCCGTCGTCCTCGGGCGCATTCTCCGGCGAGTCGAGCCGAGTCCCGGGCCACCAAGGCGGGTGGCCGCGCTCTCCCCTCGCTCTCCTAGCCACCGGGCCAAGCAGCTGTACGCTTTGTGGCCAGCCTGGGGTTTGATCACACCTTGGCCGGCGCGTCCCTGGCCCCCAAGCTCCGGCAGGAGTTGATCGGCATTCCGGAGCTCAGGCTTGGCTCCTCAGCCCTCTGCGCGCGGGTCCTAAGCTCTGGCGCGGCCCGGGCAGCGGAGGCCAAGGCGCAGAGGTGCGCACGGCCGGGTGCTCCAGCCCGAGCGGGGTCTGCGGCGCGCCGGTGCCTCGGAGACCCCGATAATCCGGGAGACACTCGCCCGAGGTCGTCCGGGTCTGCGGCAGAGCCTATGGAGACAGATGTCCAGCGACTGCTGACAATCCTCGGTAGGGTGTGGGAAGCTGGGCGGCGGGCGCAACGCGAGCCGGGCGCAGCGGGGCGAGGACTCCGGCAGCGGCGGCGGCGGCAGCGCCGTGGCGCGGCGCTCGCGGCTTTTAAAGGGGACGCCGCCTGCCGTCTCTCTCCCGGTCGAGGCTGAACACCTCCCCCTCAGCGGCGCGGCTCGCTGGGGATCCCCGAGCGGGCGGGAGCTGCGCTCAGGGGTGTGGACCGCGCGCTGGGGCAGCCGAGGCGGGGTGGGGCCGAGGGCGGGGACCCAAGGCAGCCTACCAGGACGCTCGCGTCTCTAGCCCCTTTTCTCAAAGGGGAGATCTGCTGAGGCGCCGGAACCTCGCTAGCTCTCCGGGGGCGGGGTGGGGGGGGGGCAATCCCAGCCGAATACAGGGTTAAGACTTTATGTCCTTACCCGGCCCGTTATTCAACTTTCAGTTTGAAGTTTTTCGGTAACACACTATTTAAAAAAAAAAGAACAAAACAAAACTCAACCAAGTTAGAGAAAGGAGAATTAAAAGAAAACTAGAGTTTGAAAACTGGGTGATATTTAAACATTAATACATACGGATATTTACATATGTAAGTGTATGCACACATATTTGTATAAATACATGTATACACTTATATTTACATAAATATGCACAGTTTATTCAAATAAATACATGTAACACATAAATACACATGTGTATGTCTATATAACTACATCTATACACGTAAATATATGCTAATGAAACATTTCTATAAATATGCCTGTATATATGAAATAGATGTCATCCTGCTATACAGACACGCGCAACTTGGACTCTGTGCCTGTGGCAGTGAGAAGAAAGGATGAGAGGGATTTTATTTCTTTTTATGGTAGCAGTCCTTCATGCTTTGTGATATTTATCTCTCCCTGCTCAGAGGCAGGCGATTAGCAGATCAGAGGAAGGTAAAATAATGCACAGCGTGAGCCAAGCCTACAAGACAATTCTGTATTGAGACCTTGGAACCTTCTTTCCGTCCCAATCCCTTCCACTGGACCCAGCAGCAGGTCTATGGCATGTGGTCAAGTCACTTGTCTTCCTGCGCTGAAATATTTCCCAAATCTGCTGCACCATGAGTTTCGAGGCTTTCTGTCCCTCCCAAGATTCCAGGATCCTCCATTCAAAGCACAAACAAGTTGTCCAAATGATCCCAGAAGCCAAGGGCAGAAAGTTTTTTGGATAAGGTCAGATGGCAAAAATCAAGTGTGTACAGAACGTTCAAGTCTGCAAAGCAGAAAGTCTGAAGCAGGAGCTCATAACAATCTATTACCCATGTTATTATTTTTTCAGTTTGAGAACTAAAATAATTCGAGATTCTGCTCCTAATCGGATTAGCAACTCTCAGAGAGGAATTAGGCACTTGTTGTTTCTGAAAGCATAAAGGTCAAATAAGGTATTTCAGAGGAAACCTACCTACTAGGAAAATAAATGCCGGGGGGGGGGGGGGGGGGGGGGGGGGGGAGGGCTGTGGTTGAGCAAAATATTCAGGAACATGCTACTTTTTTTTTTTGCCTGAAAATAAAGTGCTGTAACAGTTGACTGTCACTCTGAATCACTGGACACAAGTTGGGAATAGAACATATTCTCATAGACACAAGTCAAAAAGTGTTTATTGTGCTACTGAAACTGCTTCCTTCCCTATCAAGTTTAATTGAGAAGGTAACAATTGTTTCTGTCACCAATGAGATTTAAAAAACAAAACAAAATAAAACTTCTGAGACCTAAATGAGTATGTAGCTTTGAAAGAGGAGGAGAAAGTTGATAGCTGTTGGATGCTCTTTAAGTAAAGTTGAAAAAAAAAATCTCTGGTGATGACATCAAGTACATCTCGCAGCTTCAGGCCTTCATAACCTGCAAAAGGGGAACCTCGTTAGTTTATGAAACTGGCATTTCTGAACTCCCTATTCTATTTCAGTGTTGCCCATCCCAGGATCTCTTCTATGTGTGATTATGTGATTTCTGAGGGACTGCCCAGTGAGTGCCTTTCCTAAGGACAACTTCCTAAATTTTGGCTCCATCCCTTAAGATCCAGGCTCTCCGGTTGTTTTTTAGAGATGGCTGCCCTCTTGTGGTGGAAATGAGTTCAAACGCTTGGGAGAAAGAACTCTAAAGTGTGTAAATAATCTCCAAAGACTGATTTGGTAATACAAAGTACAGGATGACCGGGCCTATCCAATTTCTAGTCAATAAATAGTTAAAAATGATAAATCTGAATGGAGATGACCTATCTCTTTGTTAATAGCTACCTTCAACCTGCAACTCAGAATGCTGGATTATTACTTTGAGTGGACAGTGTCTATTTGCCTTGAAAATATTACCTGCTGCTACACATGGTCAACTCTACCTCTCCAAAGGTTCAGGGAAAGTTGTTCAACCCATTGGCAAGATTTATGCTTCCTTGTTGCATCAAATTTGGTGTATCTGCCAGATGTGGGGTGTGGCAAGAGTGGGGGTGGGAAGTTGTCTGGAGGAGGGGTGATGATAGTTGCAAATTCATCCACCTCAGAGGGGGAAACAAGTTACATATTTTTTTTTTAAAAAGGAAACCTTCCAGGTAAGGATTCTGTACCAAGGTTACTGCTATTCCCTTTCAGCCATCACTTGCCAGTATTTGAAGACATACCAGAAACCTGCATTTAATTACATGTGGACATGACCTGGGATGAAGTAAAGTGCTTAAAGAGTCTCACTTTGGCAACTCTTCCTTTAGCAGTTCAGCCCAGATAATGTTTTATTGCATCCTGCAGCTATTAGCATTCTCCATTGTTCTTACTAGGCCAACCATTATGCAAATTAACCTTAAAATCATGATCTTCACTATTGTAAAGGTCATAGCAGTCATTAAATGATCCATCTACCTAGTAATTATCATTCCACTGAAACCTGTGGCAACTCCCCATTGAAACCTCTTGGCTTCTTAACATATATCTTGCTTTGTGATTAGTGTGACACCCAACACCAATTCTACCTGGATAAGGTTCTTTCACAGGAACCAGGAGGCACAGCAAAAGAGAAGCATTTATATTTAAATATGATAGGAAGAATGGATGGGGTGGAGTAATTTATTTGTAAAACTAAGCTTAGTAGGTAAAATTAGAGTTACTGCTTTTAGGCAAGTACTGACTTCCTCTTAAAAATTAAGGGAGAATGAATTTTATGACTTGACTAGATTATATTTTAGGGTGCACACAGTAAGCCTTCTACAAATATGTTGATCACAGCCCAAGACTTAGTGGGGTGACTTAGGTTCTAATTCTCTGGTTCAGTTATGGATAGCTGAATTTGAAATAGTCATCCCTTGGCCTCATCCGTTGATTGGGATAAACAAATATATATTCTGCCTCCCTCAGATGGCATGATGATGGTCAAATACATAACATGTGTGAACTTGGAGAGTTTAACAATGCCCTGCATATACAAGATCCTGATTGCCACATACCCTTATGTATCTTCAAATTTGTTTTCAGCTTTTTGCCCGAGATGTTATGGCCTAATTTTGAGAGCTAGGACTTCATGTGGCTTTTTTCTTCTAACAGCTTTTATCATATTGCTAAACAGTGGGTATTTCATCAGAAAGGTCATCACTTGAGTCAGTCTAAGGCAATAACAAATTCTCATAGTCTCAGTTCCTTCATGAATAACATTTAGAGATTATTAGCTGATCTTCTCACAGAACTGTTGTTAAAAATAAGTGCTAAGATATGTGTCAATGGAAAAGAGTTGCAAAATTTGAATTACTATGTCCATGCAAATTAAGAACATTGGTTCTTAGAAGAATGAATATTTTGTTTCCTTTTATACTTGGGAGACACCAAAAATGAATGTTAAATAAACACATGCATCTGAAAAATAATTACGGTTCCCATTAGGTTGTTATAGATATCCACTAAAACTTAGTTTATTATTGAGTGTCAAAGTAGTTGTCTAACTTGTCAATGACATGAAAACATTCGATTTTGTGTTAGAGTGTGACATCAATGACAGTATCTATTGTTCCATGTCCTTGACTCCATGTATTTATTAAGCAGCTATTTTGACCATAGAACTACTCACTGCAGTCCCAGGAAACCAAAAATACATCCTCTCTGCCTGTAGTGCAGAGTTGAGAATACAGCAGAAAGGATGGTACATGATTGCTGGTAAGTATGAATAAGAACTTTTAGAGAAGCGAGGAAAAAAGCGCTGCAGGTTTAATGTGGAGGACATTTGAGAGGAACCTTTACAATGAGTAGAATTTCTGTAGGATCAGCAGACATCTTTATGAACATCAGCAGTAGCAGCAGTGGATTTTCAACACCAACACGGTTAGTTATTGGGCTTTATGTACTAGCTGCTCTCCAGTTGCTGTTTCACCTAATCCTCACAAGAACATTGCTCAGTGGATATTATTACCCACAGTGTAGAAATGAAGAAACTGTGCCTAGAGAAGTTAAGCCATCTCCCAAAGTCAAACAGCATGTAACACAGCAAGTATTCTAGAACTCATGTTTTTGTTTGTTTGGAATCCCTTCCACCACCTGCCCACCCACACCATGCTAATGGTCTCTTGATTCCAGACAGTAGAAGCAACCCAAAGCCAAGACATCTGAGAAGAAAATGTAGAGCCTTGGCCAGATGGCTCCATTGGTTGGAGTATCACACTGTACACTGTAAGGTTTGGGTTCAATTCCTGGTCAGGGTGCATAACTATGTTGTGACTTCACTCCCTGGTCAAGGCGTGAGGGGAGGCAGCTGATGGATGTTTCTCACTCACAATGATGTTTCTCTCTCTCTCTCTCTCTCTCTCCCCCGCCCCATTGATGTCTGCCTCACTCTGGGTCTCTGTCTCCCCCTCTCTCTCTCCCCCACCCCTTATTCTCACTCTAAAAATCACTGAACATATCCTCAGGTGAGGATTTTTAAAAAAGGGGGGAAAAAGAACATATAGGATTGTTTTGAGGATCAAAGATGGTGGTTCAGTATTTAGAGATGGGTTTGAATAAGGCTAAGGCAATAAATACTAGAGGTGTGTCCATTCTTCAGGCAGGGTCCCAGCAGGAAAGTGATGGCACATTCTTTTTTTGTTTTTTTTTTTAATTATTTTTTTTTTTTAGAGAGAGGGGAAGGAAGGGAGAAAGAGGGGGAGATAAAAATCAATGTGAGAGAGAAACATCAATCAGTTGGTTTTCTCATGCACCCAGACAGGGGACCGTACCCACAACCCAAGCCTGGAATCCAACTTATGATGCTCTGCTTTGTGCGACGACACCCAACCAACTGAGCCCCACACCAGTCAGGGCAGATGGCACATTCCTTAACAAAGAATTTAACAAAGTTTACCAGAAGGACATTGTACAAAAGTATGGGCAGAGTTGAGGAAAAATGACAAAGACTCATGAAGTACCCTGGCCTACATTAAGAAGCTAAACCAGGAGGCTTTACAACCCTTACATCTACGGGGACACAGGATGCGCAGGTACAGCCTAGGAAAAGCTGCAGCTGAAAAAGAGCCACTGGCAGAAGTGGGAAGACCTCTGATTGAGGCTCGCTTTGGAAGGAGCTGGCATAGAGAATAAATAGCTCAACCTTTCTTTTCTTCTACTCTCTGAATATCTGTTAATATCTCCACTGGCCTAATTTCACCAGGACAAGTCTATTCATCATCTATCGCTGTGTAACAGATTACCACAAACTTAGTGGCTTGATGCCCCTTATCTCCCAGTTTCTGTGGGTCAGGAATCTAGTTAGGGTCTCAGAAGGCTGCAGTCAAGGTGCTAGTTTCATTTAAGGCTCCAGGTACTCTTCCAAATCCATGGGGTTGTTGGTAGAATTTGTTTTCTTACAGCTTAGAATTCGCTTGTGATTGCTTCTTTCATCCAGAGAACATCTCTTCATTAGAGCCTCTTCTAAAAGACTCACCTGATTATATAAGGCCCACCCAGGATAACCTCCCTTTTGATTAACTCAAATTCAACTGATTAGGACCCTTAATTATATCTACAAAATTCCTATCACTTATTGCCATATAACATATATGGCCTAATAAGGGGAGTCATACACATAGATCCAGATCATACTTAAGGGGGGGGATTATGTAGAAGCTGGAAATTGCAGTCTGTGTAGCGAAAGAGATCAACCTCTCAGGCACAGAGCAAGATAGAGAGTGTATCTGTGGTGCAAAAGGAGAATATCCAACACAGTCAGTTTTGAAAGGTAAGCAGACTGCAGGACCTCGAGATTCTTGGCTGGTAGTCTAAGAAGTTTGGACTCTATTCTGTGTATATGGATCTGTGTGAAATAATTTAACTGGAAAAATGGCATGTTTAGAGATGCCTGTTAGGAAAACAAATCTTGTGAGTGGTAGAGTGTAGTGGTGGGGAAAAGGGAGTATAGAGAGACTGGAAGTAAAGGGACCAGATAGTAGCTTTTGTAATTATTCAAAACAAGTGGTAATGGGGGCCTCAGGTCCACATGAAAAATAAGCCAATATGAAAGCTACAAAGAAGATCAGATTGGTAGGTGTGGCATGGAGATGGATAGAGTATGTGTAGGTTTTGGAGCTTGGGTCTTGGGCAAGAAACTAGTGATGTTATCAAGAGTGAGGAGTGTGAACAGGAACTGATGGGAGAAGCAGGAGTGGTACTTTTTGGAAGTACCTGTGAAAATCTGATTAAGTATCCACATAGAAGTATAGGGTAGGTAATTAAACACTAGCTGGGAGTCCAGGAAAAGGATTAGAGGATTGGGTTGCAGATTTCTGAGGTTAGGCTTAATCATTTGGAGAGGAAAATATTGCCAAGAAAGGTGGAGAAGATGTTGCAGAAAAAAGAGAAGTGAAAAACAGACAGTAGTAACTTGTCCTAGAATTTGTAACTTGTCTTCTCGTCCAAGAAGAAGGGGATGGTCCATGGCCATCAGTGCTGGTGAGGCTGGGAGAACAACAGATAGAGTAGGAGGTAATAGCAGCTCCTTGATGCTATTTTGAGATCACAGGTATAAAAGAAGAATGGGCAATGAAGTGGGAAAGAGACTCCATGGAACCGAAGGAGTGAGGTGAGGTACTTGAGTAAACAAAGTGGAAGAACATAAGGAGAAGGAAATATCAGTATTTGAAAAATATCTTCAAATAGTTCATGAAATAGTTGAAACTATCTGGAGGTCTTTAGCAAAATCAACACAGGGTTTGCATAATGGCTTTGTTGGAAAATTTCTGTATGGTCATTTCCTTTTTTAACAAAAAGAAATCTCCCAAGAGAATAGTATATTTCTGAGTTCTAATTAATACTCAGGGATTATTCATCTACTGCTTATAACTTCAGTTGCATGTTTCTGCACCTTTGGCAATTTGCTGGACCACACAAAGCTCATTAAGTCCAACATAGTTACCCCTAGACTGTTACTCATGTCCATCTCTGTAGGGGGCCCACTTGGGACCAGCGGCAAATTCTTTCATCTTGGTTACCTAATAATTTAGTAAGAGAATTTTGCAAAGACAAAAGGGGTTTAAGGACAACAAAGTTAGAATTACAGTACAAACACTCTGATTGAACAACAGCAATTCAAGAGAATCACATTGACCACAATGATTCTAATATGGATGTTCTCACAGTGGGAATATTTCATAAATTGTCTCAATGGGAGACAAAAGGGTTTTGCTTTCTGCCCTAAATAATGTAGAACTGACTGGTTGAGCAAATAATGCAAGGTATGTGTGACTTGAAAGATTTCAAGAAAATGATTTCATCCTCTAGTATTTACTCTACAATGACCACTCAAGGGCACCGAAGGCCAGATGCAGCCCACAGGTCAGTGCCCACTGCAGCAACTCAGCCCAGACCACTCCAGGACACACCTGATTGGCCTTCCCCATGTGGTGAAGTTTGCTCTGCCCACATGTGTGGCTGGCCAGATGAGCTAGGGAATTGATACCTCCCAGGAACAGCATTCAACTAATCACCTCCCTCATGCCTCTGGGTGGGGTGACTCTGAGGTGTATAATTTAAACTGATCCCCACAGTTCCTCTCATCCACCATGATAACTGGCTTGATAGTGCTTATTTTATTGGCTGCCTTCCCTTCCCTGCCTCACTTCTCCACTCCACTAATTGTGTTTTCTCCACCTCTCTATAGCCAACTGTACTCAAATCCGTCTTAGAGTCAGCTTCTGAGGGAACTCAAAATAAACACTGGACATTCTACTGACTTGAGATAGCACCTATCTGAAGTCCCTCACATTTAAGTTGTACTCTGCCAAAACTGAAATAAAATTGTTGGCTTTGGAAACCTATTTCCTGCACTTTGTTCGTTTATTCATTCCATGACTTTTCCAGGCTCTGCTAAGTTTCTGGGGCTACAAAGATGAATAGGGTGATTTACACAAATTGATCAAATAGAAGTTTACACAGGTACAGAAATTGAACCAAGAACAGAGTGACCACCTTCCCTTGTAGGTCACAGGAGGTTTCCTGGGGTGGGGGACAGAATATTTGAGTTGAATCATGAAAACTGAGCAGGTGTTGGGCAGATAGGCAAGGGGGAAGGGAATTGCAGGCAGGAAGAGCAGCAGGGGTAAAGGCAGAAAAGCATGAAACATCAAGATGCATTAAAGAAAGTGTGCAATTTAGTTTGACTGGACAGAAGAGGCAAGAGAGGTGCCAGCATTTTGCTGGGCAAAGGAATTTGGACTTTTCCCCATAGGATCTGCTTGCAGAGAAATCCCTTTGGTAGAAGTGAGCATGATGGCTTGGAGTGGCGCCAGACTGGAGGCAGAAGGGCAAATTAAAAGGATGTTGTAATTATTTAAGCAAGAGATGGGGAATCCTTGAACTCAGCAAAAGCGTGAGGTGAAGGAGAAGGCTATAGAAGACTAAAAAGATAAGATCGGATGGCACTTAGCCCACAGGGCATGAAAAAGGGGTTGGAATGACATTAACAGTGTAGAAAGTGCAGAAAAAGAAACATGCTCAATTTACATGTAGAGGTTGAGAAAATTCTTGAAAAGATTCACATGGCTTCCAGAATCCAAAATTTCCATTCCCAATTTTCAATGATTATGTCCTTAAGATTATTCCCCCAATGTAATTCATGCCAATATGCATATATCCAGGAGTAAGTGAAGTCAACTTATGATGGAAAATGAATCATTTTAAGCTATTAGGGTGCTATTTTGTGTTTGAGCAATTAATAAAATACTTTTGCATGCATAAAGTAACTAACAGATGGGTGATATTTGGTCTAATCCCAGAGCAGAAAAATTTATAAGACAATTAGGGAAAATAGCTATTACATTAAATGCCTTGAAAATTAATGTTAACATCAGACTTCCTGCATTTGTAACAATTAATTTTTGCTAACTTGGTACTGACTCAGCACATTACTGCTTTAGCAGCTTATTAGACAAGTAAAATGCTATATGTACAGAAAAGATGGGGACTTAGGGGTGTTACTTATTTTAATGTGTTGATGAATATAACTATCATTTGTAACATTTCAAAAGTGAAGTTAAAAAGCAAACAATTTTACATGTAACTTATTTATACATTACATAAAATTTTTAGAAAATGTCACTAAATACAATTTATCTACTTTTGATTATTTTAAGTTTGGTAAGGTGAAAACCTTATCCGGTACCAGCTGTTAATCAAAATATATGTATATATAGAGAGACATTATGTTTGCTTTGACTATTTGAGACACTAGGAGTGGTTGATGCAAAAAGAAAAAAGGAAGGAAGGAAAATAGGAAGAAGGAAGGAGTGAGAGAAAGAAGAGGGAAGGGAGGGATGAGATAATTAGTCCCACTTGTTATTTGTTCATTTGTCATAACAGTAGTATAAGGAGTAAAGATTTCTGGTTATTTAGGTACACTTATTATTTGAAATCAGAGTAAGTTTAACTGCATTTTTTAATTTAATTTTTATTCTTTTTTTATTACCATTTAATCCCCTTAACTAGAGATTACTACAGTTTCCCAAAGTGCCCAAAATATAATCAGACAGAACCAGAACTATTTGACTATATTCAGTCTAAGTGCACTTGCTAAACATTCTCTTTTATACATTTTAGGTGATTTCACCATGGAACCACTAAGAGATGTCTGAATTACATTCCTACATGTCCTCTTTCATTTTCAGCAAAACCCAAAGAAGCACTCTCAGATAGGAAGTAACTGTCAGATCAGCTGGCTCTTGTTTCATGTCCTACATCAGTAATTAAATTTAATATTAATTAGTTGGTGCTTTCTCCATTTGATTAATTTGGCTTCTACCGTCAATGAAGCCACAAAACAAACTGAATGGTAACAGCTCTTCTCCAGCTGTCTTTTATTTCTTTTCTAAAAAAACTTGAGTGAGCCAGACTGACCTTAAAATTCAACGCTTTCAGAATTATATTCTAAGTTACTTTTCCTCTTGTGTTCCATATTGTTTTTGAGCTCTATGGTTTCTCGTCCAAGCCCACTTAACAGGAAAGTATTCAAGGATATCTATTTTTAATAGAATTTAAAGATCTCATTTTGGAAGGAAAATTTGGGGAAAAGGCCATTGGACCCGCTGCCCTCAGGGGAGAAAGGATGCAAATAACAGATGCTAGCCTTGCTTAGCCACCCAAAATTGCTCACTTAAACCAAAAGCATTTCTACTGGTTTACAAAATATCTGAATACTTAGAAGTTTCACTTTCATTTTAACATAAGAAAGTTAATAAACTATTAAAAATGGAATGATGACATCACATTTTCTTTTAAATAGTACTTTAAAGTATTTTTACTAGAGAAAAGTAAAAAAAGAAAATTATGATTCCTAATTGTGTCACCCAGATAACCTCTGTTAATTTAAATAAGCCACAAGTATGTTAAAAAATTAAACAGTACAAAAATATATAAAATGAAAATAGTGGTTTTCCTTCTTTTTTTCTACTAGAAATGACTTTTTCTAAAGATAATTGGGGTTAATAGATGCATACGAAACCTCATAAAAATTAAAACATTGTATCTCTGTGCAGATGTTTTGCATGAAGAACTGATATCACACACACTTATATCCACATCCTAGTTCTTTAAAGAAATTTTAGATAGATATACTTTGGAGACCTACCCGCACAGATTTGCTGTATTGTTTTGAAGGGTGATATTATTGCCATGATTTCTTTAATTTGCCCCTCCTGATGGATATTTAGATATTTCCAGGGTAATTTTTTGCTCTTATAAGAATATTTTAATAATAAATTTATATAAAGGTTTAAAAGCATGTCCAGGGCACATTTCTAACAATCAATTTTTCTGAGTCAAAATACATGTATTTAAGAAAAAAATTGGAATGAGTGTAGCTGAACTGTCCTCCAAAAATTACATACATACTAATTTATTCTTCCACCAACACAATCCTCATTAACCTTGTGTGTCATCAAAGGTTGGTAAAATGGCAAGGTAAAAAGGCTATCTCATTTTAATTTGTATTTTTATTTTGCATGAGATAGACAAATTTTACCTTATACTTTCTGGCTACTGTATTTCAGTTTTTGATCAGATCTTTACCAATCTTTCTAGATTGCTTGTCCTTTCCTTGCTGACTTAAAAAGCAAGCAAGCACAAACGTTGTAATACCATAATCACACTTAAATTTTTCTTATTAATTTTTATAGCCTCTCAGATATGAAAGAAATTAGTCTTTTGTCGGAAATGTGTTATAAATATTTCTCTATCTTTGGTTGGTTTATGACTTTATGATGTATTTTTTCTGTATAGATATTTATAATTTTTGGATTAAGCATATTAATCTTTAATTTTTAACTTCCATGCTATATGTCTTACTTCAAAAGGACTTTTTATGCTCAAGATCATATATTCACCAATGCTTTCTTATATTTTAATGAATTTCATTATTTATCCTTTTTGTTTTTTGTTTTTAAATTTTTTAAATTATATTTTATTGATTATGCTATTACAGTTGTCCCATTTCTCCCCCATCATTCCCCTCCACCCTTCACACCCCCTCGCACCTACATTCCTCCCCTTTAGTTCATGTCTATGTTTCATAAGTTCTTTAGCTTCTACTCTTCCCACACTATTCTTGCCCTCCCCCTGTCTATTTTCTACCCACTTTCTATGCTATTTATTCTCTGTACCTTTTCTCCCTCTCTCCTCCTCCCACTCCCCTGTTGCTAACCCTCCATGTGATCTCCATTTCTGTGTTCCTGCTCCTGGTCTACTTGTTTGCTTAGTTTACTTTTGTTTTAGGTATGGTTGTTAATATCTGTGAGTTTGCTATCTTTTTACTATCCTATTTTTTTATCTTCTTTTCTTAGATAAACCTCTTTAACATTTCATATAATAAGGGCTTGGTGATGAACTCCTTGAACTTATCTGAGAAGCACTTTATCTTCCCTTCCATTCTAAATGACAGCTTTGCTGGATAGAGCAATCTTGGATGTACATCCTTGACTGTCATGACTTGGAATATTTCTTTCCAGCCCCTTCTTACCTGGAAGGTCTCTTTTGAGAAATTCTCTGACAGTCTCATGGGAACTCCTTTGTAGGTGACTATCCCCTTATCCCTTGCTGCTTCTAGCATTCTCTCCTTCATTTTAATCTTGGCTAATGTAATTATGATGTGCCTTGGTGTGTCCTCCTTGGGTCGAACTTATTTGGGACTCTGTGAGCTTCCTGGACTTCCTGGAAGTCTATTTCCTTTGCCAGATTGGGAAGTTCTCCTTTATTATTTGTTCAAATAAGTTTTCCACTTGTTGCTCTTCCTCTTCCCCTTCTGGTACCCCTATAATTCGGATGTTGGGACATTTAAAGATGTCCTGGAGGTTCCTAAGCCTCTCCTCATTTTTTTGAATTCTTGTTTCTTCCTTATTTTCTGTTTGGTTGTTTCTTTCTTCCTTCTGATCCACTCCATTGATTTGAGTCCCAGTTTTCTTCCCATCACTATGGGTTCCCTGTGTGTTTTTCTTCATTTCACTTATTGTAGCCTCCATTTGTTCCTCTAATTTGCAACCAAAATCAACCAATTCTGTGAGCTTCCTAATCACCAGAGCTTTGAACTGTGCTTCTGATAGGTTGGCTACCAGTGCTATGAGCTCTGCATCTGATAGGTTGACCACCCTCCTGGTCACTCAGATGAATTAGCTCTGGGGCCCCGGTCTGTTCTCCCTTTTGAGCCATCCTGGGTTTTGGTTTGTTTGTTTTTGTTTGGTCACGGCTGTTACGTAGTGAGGGGTGGAGCCTTAGGCATTCACCAGGGTGCGGCAGCCCAGTCACTGCTTTGTGATGCTGGATGTGGGGGCGGGGTCCGAGAGGGAACAATGGCGCTTACTCCACTCTCTGCCAGATTTCAGTCACTTCCACCGCTTCCCCCAAGCAAACTGGACCCCTCTGGTGCTGATTCCCGGGTGGGTGGGCCTGTGCAAGCTTCAGGACCCCGTGGATCTCCCCAGTGAACTTTCCTGTGAGGCTGGAACTCCCTCCCGGCACCTCAGCCCCTACAAGTATTTTCAATAGGTGCTTTTAGGCTTCACTTCCAGCTGCTGGGGCCCTGCGTTATGCAGTCTGTCTTGCTGCCCATTTTTGCCTGGTTTATCTGTGCGCGAATGTGTGTCTGCAGTCCACCACCTTGTGCGCCCCGCTTGGCCTCCTCACATTCAGCAGTGCCGCTGCTTGTGTGCCTGGAGTGACTGCATGCCCGGGACCACCGCCGGCTTATCCTGCGCGATCTGACTCCGCTGGCTGAGGACTCTGCCCTTCTTACCCATCTGGGTGAATCATTGTTGTTGGACTCCTGCACAATTCAATTTTCTCTCTGTCCTGGTTGGGTTTTCTTTTTTTTGGTTCTATATTTTTGTTGTCCTTAATCTTGGTTGTGAGAGGAGGCATAGCCTGTCCAGCTATGCCTCCATCTTGGCCAGAAGTTTCATTATTTACCTTAAAACTCTGACTCATCTGGAATTTAGTTTGGTTTGACAGATTCTCATCACATTTATTAAATTATCCATCTGTTTTTACTGGTTTGAAATGTACTTTTCCATTTGTATTTGAGAATCTTCATTGATCTATATTTTTTTCTTATTGCATGGATTAGTCTCCTCCTGCTAGAATATAAAGTATGAAGGAGCAAGGATCTTGTGTACCTTGTTTGTAGTTAAATCTATACCATTTAGAACAGTGTGTGATATAGAGTAGGCCACAAAAATACTAGTTGGACACATACATAATAAAGTTCTATATCTTGATTCATCAACTTTAGATATAATCTATTGATTCTCCATATAAAAACAGAGAAATCAGCACATTGACGCATTTCCTCAGCTCAGCCCTTCACCTCCTAATTTCCTATTGCTTTATTATTATTTATAAATGTCCAATAATTAGAATATGAACTTTCTGAAATCATATTTCCCACACTAATTTAATTTTAATTTTATGTGTAAATGGATTCAGTCCATCCACTTGTAGTCTTATCAGGGCTTCTCCTAAGGCAGGTTTTATTAAAAAGAGTTTAGGGTTTCATGAGATTCACTTTATTCTTAATGAATTAACTAACATTTACAAACCAGGCACTATCCTAAGTGCTTTACAAATGTTAAATAATTTAATCATAAAAAGTTATAGTTCTTGAATTTTTGCAGATAATTCAATTGCATTAAATTTATATGCCTTCTTGGCTTAGTTTAGTATTTTTTTATGTCAATTCCCCTTTATACAACTTCTTTCCCAAATAGTTTGACATTGCTCCATTGCTTCTGACAATAGATACTGCTGTGTAGAAGTCTGAGGCTAGATTGATTGTTATTCTTATTCTCAACTTGCTTCTTCTACCTGTATTCCTGAAGAAAATCCCCTTGAGCTCTGAAGTTGAAATTTTAGCAGGATGTGTCTGTGTTTGTCATTACTTACTAGTTTATCTTAGAACACATTATATATGATACATTTGATTTGTTTATTGAAGTCATTTTCATTCAGGTAACATTCTTGTATTACATTTTTTAATACTCTTCTCTCTTCCATTTGCTAGGATTCTCAGGTTCTTTTTTTTAATAAAAATTTTATTGAGGTGTAATTGACATATGACATTAGGTTAGTTTTACATATACTATGATTTGATATTTGTATATTTGCAAAATGATCACCACAATAACTCGTTAACATATGTCACCACAGATAGTTATAAAAATTGTTTTTCTTGTAATAAGAACCTTCAAAATTGACTCTCTTAGAAACTTTCAAACACATAACACAATGCTATTAACTGTAGTCACCATGTCCCCATGACTTCTTTATGAGAAGTTTTCTTCACATTTTCCCCAAACCTCCTTCATACCCTCTGAATGCAGATGTCTTCAGATTGGGGGTATATAGGTGTCCAATTACAGTCTTTTCTCCATCTGTTTGAGGTAGAGTAGAAATGAGGGTTGCATTTGGGAGGCAGAGTTGGGGACAGGGATACTAGAGTCTCTAGTTTCTCTCTGTCACATTTTAAAGGTGTTGAGTTGGGTAGTGTGTCCTTTCCTTTATTTTATCCCCAGCAGTGTATTTCTTTCCCTTTTTTTCCATTATTCTTTTCTATTTTAAAAAGCTTACTGTTCTGTTTCACTCTGCCCTTTTACTTTGGGTGATACATATCAACTGCTTATTTACTAGATGCTATGTCATATGCTTTAGTTAGCTTAGTTAAAAAGCACATACCACCATGCAAGAATAGCCTTATAATCTCACAAGGTTCATTGAAAGTGACTGACTTCCCCAAGGCCACCGACTGGATGGATATGTTGAAGCTAGGACTTATCTTACTTGCTCAGTTGCTGTGACTAGAGGAATTATATTGATGAATTGGTAAGAATATTAGAAGCAAATAATGTGCCAGTCACTCTTCTAAACACTGAGCATAAATTAACTCATTTGATTCTCACAACAACATTGTAAAGTAATTAGCTACACTTTATAGAGGGAAAATCAAAAGTACAAATGTGGAAGAATTTGTCCAAAGCCACCCAACTTCAAGTAGTAAAAATAGGACTCAAATCTTCGAGGTCCAATCAATCCCAGAAGTGGTGGTTTTAACCCTTACCTTATACTGCCTAAACCACAGCCCAAGTCACATTGAGCTTTCTTTATTGCACAGGTGGACTTTAAAAGAACTTGTCATCCTAAGAAGACTGAGATATTTTCTAAGTAAGTCAACTTTGTCAGCTCTACCCATTCATCAATATATTCCACATACAATACTCTTGATGATTGGGTTTATTCAAGTTCTTATTGAATTGATTGGATCATTTCATTTCATATTGGCTCAACCTTAATTAATAAAAATAATTTTATTGATACTCCTTTAACATTTTTGTCCACACAGTTTGAGGTTGTTACAGAAAATGTAATGGTGAATTGTTATGTGGCAGTGGGGCTGTCATTTTTCTTCTTATACCTTGGTGAGAGAGGAAATAACAGATTTGGCAGCCAGCCATGTAATTAGCATTAACCTTGGCCATGAAGGCAGGACAGATGAACCAGCCTGATTATTGCAATATTTGCTGTGGAATTCCTGTCTTAGGACATGGTACAGAAGGAAGTGTTCCTTTTTTGAAATTTTTCTCTGTATACCCATCAAACTGTTCCCTTAGGACACACCATTAAAAATATCATTGAATACTCTAATTGTGGCATTCATCAGAACTACTTTATTAAAAGTAATATTGGTCACAAACATGGAATTTAATCAAAAGCAGAATTCTGGTGAGTTGAGTGGTTTTTCCAATATTTTTCAACTAAAAGTTTTTGATGGTAACTGGTCCCATAAATTTAACCTGTTTTAAAAAGATTTGAGCTAAGTTAGTTCAGCATTTTACAGTTAAGTTAAAATAGAAAACCTGCATTTTTCTCTGAGGACAACACACATACTCAACACAACCACATATACCCACATACACACCAACATCACCTTACCAAAATACTTTTGTTTCTCTCCACTGAGTATTACTCAAAACTATCTGAAAGTTTAAAATTCAAACTTGGCAGTTGTATAATCCTCCCAAGGGAGGAAATTCGGGAGAATTTAAAGAAAATTGGCTTAGCAATGTGTTTTGAATATAGTCAACAGAACATTTTCTATTTGGGTACAACTACATCAATGAAACTTGAGTCAATGGAAGTCCTGTCTGAAGCCATTTAGAAGGTTGTCAGAGCTAAGGGAGGCGTTAGAAGAACACCAGTTGGAACAGAAAACTGCCTTAAGGAAAGACTCTATTTCCTTCCATTTCCTGCTGTAGATAAATGAGGACCAAATATAGGAAACCATAAGGTCATTTCAGCAAATAAAAACCAACCCACCATTCTGGGTATCATATATTGTGGTTACTGCTGCTGGTACTCCGTTCACTATAATGGCTTCAAAGCATGACTGCAAATACTTACTTTGACACTTTTGATACTCCTCCCACATTCCTGGATCAAGTGTGCTTGTCACTGCTTTGAACAAGAGATTATAGAGGAAGTTACACTAAGTGACTTCTGAGGCCAAATCATAAAAGCCCAAGTAGCTTCCACCTCATTCACTGAAACACTCACTCCCAGAGCCCTGAATTGCCCAACAATAACTCTACCTACCCTGACTCTGCTGCACTGAAGAGGATGGCAGAGCTTACTACTTAATACAGATGCTAGAACTAGAGTACTTGGGTTCAAATCCTGCCTTTACCAACCGTGAACTGTTTAACATCAGAACAGTTACTTAATCTCTCTGTGCTTCAGTATTTTCATTTATAAAATGGGGAGAAATAATAGAATGATGCCCACCACATGTCTTCTGACCTGTGCCTTATATAGTTGTTTAGTCAAAAATGTTAATAGCTTAGATTAGCGCTAGCAAAAAAATAGACAAAAATTGAAGCATTATTTAAATAAATCATGGATGAGTTTTTAGCTGTGCCTTACAGGTTTAGAAGTAGATTGCACTCAATGCAGTTCAAAAACAAATTATTCTGTATTTTGGGTTTCAGAAGACATCCTATAGCAGTAAGTAAAAAGGTTGTTTAAAGTGCTGATGAACTCGAGCAATTCAGACCACAGAAAATGCTGGTGTGTAAAAAGCAGGGATGCTTCGGAAAAAGCTTTTCTGCTTGTGTTTCCCTTCCTACATTCTAGGCTGATGTTTGCTGTGTTTACATCATTGAACCAGGCATTTCCCTCTTTGTGTCCTAGCATTAGGTCAGATATTTGAACTTATAAAATTTACAAGTCTAAAATAGTTACCAGCGTGTCCTCCCCCACTCTGCAGCTTGCCTCACCCTGTGAAGGATTAGGTTATAAAAATGAATGAAATCATCATTCCTATTTACTGGATAATCCCAAAGCTAAAATTAAAAAAAAAAAAAAAAGAGCAGGGGAGACAGCAAAGAACATTTATGGAGAAATGAAGATATATGGGTACAGAGAGACCTAACTAGATATCTTGCAGAGTAAATTACTGGCAAATGCATCACACAGCCTAGTCATCTGTGGTTTTTCTTCATTCATTTTTTAAATGAAAATTAGTAGAAAAGGAGCTAAAAGTTACTCATCAAAGTCTACCTAAGATATAGGTCAATTAGCTAATGCAAATATACAAATATACATGTCTTCAGAGATGCCAAAAGCGCTCCTCATTAGTCCATCTGCAATACTTCCCACATCCTGCCCTGGAAGTTCCATTTCTCAGGCTCTCTTGTACCCTGACCTCCCGGTAGATTTAGCCAAAGGGAGGCTCTGTTGGGAGATGAAAATGAAGATGGGAGAAGCCAGGCTTTCTCCTCTACTCTTTCTACTTCAGACTGCATCATCTTCTCTATAATATCAATTTTCACTGAAAGACTCACCCATCATTGTAGCTTCCAACAGATGCACCCAGATTCTGGTCCCAGTAACCATATTTCCTTCTGTTAACCTTAGGGGTGGTATCTGCCTTTTGCTATTACTCATCTCTGGATATCTTCATCATCCCATTAGTATCCCTTGATACCATAGGTATCAAGTAGGGCTTTCTACTTCCTCCTTATCAAGGCCCTCTATTAAATCCCTTCTGTTTGAAACACCTAACATAATCCCAGTTTTCCTGACTGGACCCTCACAGATACCCATAAAAACTTTTAAAACATTATTTCTGACCTAAAATATACAGGAGTAGTGTTGTTTCATTGACCTGATGTTTTGTAGATGTATGTACCAGTTACCTATATCAATGATATTGTGACACACAGGCTAATTTTTATTTTCTTCTGAGCTAACTGAGATATGTTAGTGATATATATGAGTAATTCTAGCTTGCTGACTTAGCAGACATGAGAGTTGAGTTGCTTAAGAGAATGAATTATCTACTCAGATGTAATCAAATTCTAATTCACCTTCCTATGGGCTCCTCACTGTACACTCTCTGTTTTTGTCATACCAATTATGCCACATGTCAAACTCACACATGGCATATGATGCATGAAAACTCATCACCTATTAGAAAAAACTCCTCTTACTGACACGATTTAACAAAATTAATCTCTAACTTTGATACTCTTTTCATCAATTATCATTTTTGTTGACCTCAGGACCACCAAGACATGGTAGGAATCCTTCCCTATAAACCATTTTAGTGGCTTTCATGTTATCAATTTGAGGGCCTGGCTATAGAATTTAGTATGCTGGGCTCTGTCAGGTAATGTCAGTGCACCCCCAGGGAAGTAGTAGAACCTCAGTAGAGAAGCCAGGATCTGCAGTCAGAGCTGACTGTTTGCACAGAAACTTTATTGCAGCTGCAGACTTAGCACATATGAAAAGGTTTTCTGTGCTCAGTTTCTGGATGAGGCAGATTGCATCACCAGGAATTCCTGTCCTCTAACACATAGTGACCAACACGCCTTAATAAGCATTTGCCTTTTTATTTTCAGGTTAATGACGTCATGCTTTCTGTTCATTATGAAACCATTAAAATTTTTTAAACTAGAGGGAAAGACAAAAAATAATAATTCCAATGTTGTGACTCTGGTATGCCCTGGGCACAAGTAGTCAGCCAATGTAATTCAGTGCAAACGATGGGCAATGTTCAGGTTTATGTAAGGTAGAGTTTCTAAGTCACAGCATCTGGCAAGAAGAGTTGTTGTTAGAGGAAGGAGTTTGTGGATCCTTCCATGAGGTAGATACTCTTGGAGGGGGTGGGAAGTAGGCCCCATGCTGTCAATGACAGCATCCTCTTAGCAAAGGAGTCAAGGATTCAATGTTAATGCACTTGAGTTGGAAACACTGACAGCAGAACCTGAGGAAAGCAGATGCAGCAAACAGGATGCTGACCATCTCAGAAAGTCAGAGGATGTGTGTCCAGCCAGCAGGTCAACATCAGAATCATAATAGCCCCAATCAGACAGGGCAGAGGTAGAGGGAGGACAGAGAGAGGCAGCAGACTGGCTGACCATCTATAAGTGGGCTTGGCCAGGAGGGAGCTAAGCTTGGAGGAAGGCTGCCTTTGAAGGATGTCCTTCCCCGTACTCTGGCTGACCTTCAGAGTTATCCTATTTCCTTAAGGCACTCAATACCATAAGATTGTGAAGTGCTTCTCCTAGGAGCAGGAGCCACAGAGCTGCTCTGAAATGACTTAAAGCATTAAAGGATATCTTGTGGCATACCCAGTTCTTTATGTTGATCCCTTGTTTGAGGAGCCTTTTTATTCACACAATGGCGAGCAATAATTTAGATGGATTTTCCCACCAGATCAATGAATCATGCAATCCTAACATTCTCTGTAGTGTTTAGCACACATACTGTTCTCAATGAGATCTAGATAAGTGCTTACAAATTGGCAATCAACTTAAACTGCTTGTGAAGAAGCACCTGGGAAATGCTTATGAAGGTCATATTAGCCAGAGATTTTCCATGGCAGTGCCTAGATGACATTGAATTAAAGATAAATTAGAGTTCAATGAAATGGTAATATAGTTATGGAGATATTTTCATATTCTAATAGCAAAATGCACAAGAATGGAGCTAAATCATCTAAACACAGATGGATATCAAGGAAGGGCATTCTTAGACAAACATGCAAAGTGAGTATGGGTATCTGTAAGAGTGGAGGTGTCTGTGCATGGGGTTGATGAGGAAGCGGTGACTCTGATGGGTAAAAAGAAGTTGATTGGGAGCCAGGGGTGCCCCAAAAAGCAGTTGAGTACCCTTCTTAGTGGCTTTTACAACACTCTATAGTTTCTTTACTTTTATCATTGTAGAAGGAAATTGGAACAATATCCCTCTTCTCCTCACTCCAAGTAAAACTCTGCCCAGGAGCCTTTCATTCAAGGACTCATTGAGTCGAGCAGCTGCTAACTGGTGGCTAGTTGGTTATTTCTAGCTTAAAACATGTTAGATTTGACTTATAAAATAGTTTTACCTTTTTCAAATTTGTTACCAATATCTAAAATTTGGAAAATTTCTCTTAAAAATCTAGAATTGCTGCTTTGTGAGAGATTTGACAACAGTAGGTTTCCTTCATTGCCACATAGCATCAGTGTGCTGAGCCAAAGTAGTGGGGGATCCTTCCAGATGGGATATGTGCTCTCCAGTTTTCCACAGACCCCACTACTCCCTATTGTCCTTAACCTCTGTTGCCATTTATCATTACACTTACAGTAATGTTTTTCTTAATTGAATAAGTAAAATATCTTATATGAACATCTCTACTAAATGTGGGAAACAGAGATAGACTTAAAGCATCTATGCATGCCAGGGAATGTGTTCTTATATCTATTTTACTTCACTCATGTGCATTACCTGCATGGCTGCTGTAGACATTTGAGTTTGAAAGCCTGAATTAGTTTTATTTATTATAGGAGGGTGTAAATCCCAGTGAGTTTTACAGTGGTCAATCTGTGGTGCAAACATAATTACTCAGTAAAGTATCATTTCTCTCCTTGTTCTGTAGATAGTCATGTGGATATAACATCAAAAATGTATGAGAAGACCAGGCTTAAGAATCTATCTGCTCAGATCATTAGGATTTATTTGAACCAGTAACCCTTCTCTTGCTCTTTTTCATAAAAAATGATCCCGGGAAACAGTTTTTAAAGGCTAAATGATACTATCCTTAATTAACTGTGTGAGGACCACAGAATTTTGTATAAACAGTAAATTGAGGAAAAAGTCAATCACCTCTTGGAATATGCCAGGCTTAGAGGGACCCAGGTGAGAGGGGAAGCTGTTCCTGTCAGTCAAGACTTCTCAGCACCCAGTGGCATGTGCTGCCTCAGGAGGTGAGATTTTTTAAGTGACTCTCCCAGAGCTATAAAATGTCTCCTTTAAAAAAACAAACAGATGGAAATATTTTATGGGGAACTCTAACATTTTACATCCTGAAGATTTTTTTTAACAGACTACAGGAATATTTCAAAAGGGAGGAGAATTCTAGAGAATGGGAAAATTATAGGACCCTAAAATATGAAACACACACATGTGTAGACAACAGCAATGATATCTACCAAGAGACATATTTTCAAAGTGAAACAAAATAAGATTAAAGGCAAACACTGGATAACACTAATGAATAGGATAGTATAAATCAATTGGGTAACATGAGACCTTTCTCTCTGGGGGATTTGGGGGAACTTTAAAAATTACAGGATAATAGGCATTCTGCCAATCCCAGGGCTGGATAGTTTTTTCAATGCATCACATCAAATTTAAAGCATAAGTAAGCCCAATAACCAAACATACTTCCTTGCACTGAGATCTTTCCTCCACTCCTGATAATTACTCTATCTTCTCATGTATAATATGCAGTTTTGCCCCAATTTCTAAGGGAAAAATAAGGATGTGCATTATACATAGGTAGTACCTGAAATACCTTGTATCTGTTCTTGTGTTTTGTAATTATTTGTTACATAAAACTTCTTGTACCAGACTTCTGGCCAAGATGGAGGCATAGGTAGGACACACTTTGCCTCCTTGCACAACCAAAAGAAGGACAACAACAAATTTAAAAACAAAAAATAATCAGAACTGCCAGAAAACCGAACTGTATGGAAGTCCAACAACCAAGGAGTTAAAGAAGAAACATCCATTCAGACCAGTAGAAGGGATGGAGACAGGCAGGCAGGTGGAGAGGACTTGCAGCAAGGCAATGGCTGGAGGACTGAGCAGTCCCACATTTGCATGCAGATAAACCAGGAGGAACACATGGGGAGTGAGACAGACCACACAACCCAGGGTTCCAGCATGGGAAACTAAACCCTCAAAACCTTTGACTGAAAAACCTGTGGAGGTTGAGGCAGTGGAAGAAACTCCCAGCCTCACAGGAGAGTTCATTGGAGAGACCTAGGGTCCTAGAATATATACAAAACCACCCACTCTGGAATCAGCACTAGAAGGACCCAATTTGCTTGTGGATAGTGGAGGAAGCGACTGAAAGTCAGCTAAGAGCTGAGCAAGCAGCACTGTTCTCTCTCAACCCCTACCCCACAAACAGCACCACAATGCAACTACTTGGTTTGCGTTGGCCTGGTGAATACCTAAGGCTCCACCCCTTACTACATAAGAAGTGCACCCAGACAAAAAAAAATATGGCCCATTGAATGAACAGATAAAAGCTCCAGAAAAAATACAACTAAGCAATACAGAGATAGCCAACCTATCAAATGCACAGTTCAAAACACTGGTAATCAGGATGCTCACAGAAATGATTGAGTATGCTAAGAAAAAAGAAGAAAAAGTAAAGGCTATAAAAAGTGAAATAAAAGAAAATATATAGGTAACCAACAGTGAAGGGAAAGAATCAGGGAGTCAAATCAATGATTTGGACCAGAAGGAAGAAATAAAAATTCAACCAGAACAGAAGAAACAAGAATTCAAAAAAATGAAGAGAGGCTTAGGAACCTCTGGAACAACTTTAAACATTCCAACATCCGAATCACATGGGTGCCAGAAGGAGAAGAGGAATGGCAAGAAATTGAAAACTTATTTGAAAACATAATGAAGGAGAACTTCCCCAATCTGGCAAAGAAAACAGACTTCCAGGAAGTCCAGGAAGCTCAGAGTCCCAAAGAAGTCAGACCCAAGGAAGCACACACCAAGGCACATCATAATTACATTACCCAAGAGTAAAGATTAGTAGAGAATCTTTAAAGCAGCAAGAGAAAAGGAGATAGTCACCTATAAAGGAGTTCCCATAAGACTATCAACTGATTTCTCAAAAGAAACCTTGCAGGCAAGAAGGAGTTGGAAAGAAGAATTCAAAGTCATAAAAGGCAAGGACCTGTATCCAAGATTACTCTCTCCAGCAAAACTATCATTCAGAATGGAAGGGCAGTTAAAGTGCTTCCCAGAAAAGGTAAAGTTAAAGGAGTTCATCATCACCAAGCCCTTATTCTATGAAGTGTTAAAGGGACTTACCTAAGAAAAAGAAGGAGATCAAAACTATGAACAGTTAAATGACAACAAACTCACAACTATGAACAACCAAACCTAAAAAAAAAAAAAATGAACTAAGCAAACAACTAAAATAGGAACAGATTCACAGAAATGGAGATCACATGGAGGGTCATCAGTGGGGAGGGGGAGGTGAAAATGGGGGAAAAGGTACAGGGAATAAGAAGCATAAATAGTAGATACAAAATAGATGGGGTAGCTAAGAATAGTATGGTAAACAGAGAAGCCAAAGAACTTATACGTATGACCCATGGACATGAACTAATGTGGGGGAATGATGGTGGGAAGTGGGTACAGGGCAGAGGGGAATAAAGGGGAGAAAAAATGGAAGAACTGTAATAGTGAAATCAATAAAATATATTTTTAAAAAACTTATTGTACCATAACATGATCAAAAATAAATGCTAAAATTCCTTTATAATACAAAAAAGTCTTTAAATATTAATTAATTAATTAATTAAAATGAAAAATTTTTTTCCCTGAAAGTTTGGGCCAAAAACATGGTGCTCATTATACATGGCAAAATATGGTGTATTTTTGTACAATTTCTTAATCTGGTTCTTCTACAGAAAAAGAGGCCAGAGATGGATTCAATAGGTTGAACATAAGATTGAAAATTCTAATGCTGGTTCATTATTTCTGTTTGTTACCACAACCACCCAACCTAACCCCATCTCCCAAACCACATTCCTCTGCTCTGTCTTGCTTTGTGTCTCATAAGGTGCTATCTGTGGATGGAATCCTCATTCCTTGTGTCTTCTGACTTCATCAGTTTCCGGCAAGAGGTTGGAGGCCAGGAGAGGAATAGAAAAGTCACAGTATTTATTCCCCCATTCTCTTCCTGCTAAGCTTCCTAGCTATACTGCTCTCTTTCCTTATACCTCCAGAATTAGGGTGTTAACAGTTCTTTCCTATTGGTGTACTCTGGGCATCTCAATCTCTATTACTTCCCTTAACTATCCAACTGTCTTTACTCTTCTGCACATGGTTGGGAATTAAACTCTCTGAAATTAAGCCCTTTATATGGGCTACCTGCTTTTGCTGAAACACTGACAGATACAATTTCATTTGCTAAAGGTCCTGAGTAACTATTTAAATATTTATCACATTATAATCAATAATAATGATCATTTTGATAATAAAAATTGACAGCTTTCTATAGGTCCAGCAGTGTATTTTACATGCATTGTCTCGTTTAAGCCTCACATTCACCCTAGAGGTAAGACATTGTTTTTATCATCATTATTTTGCATATAGGGAAATTAAAGCTTAGAAAGGTTAAATAATTGTTCATGGTTTGACAGTAACTAAGGGATGGACCTGAGACTCAAACTCAGGTCTCTCTGAAGCTATTCTAGAAAGAGACTGAACACAAGAGCTGTTTGAAACCTCTGAGGAGCTGCTGAGGAAGAAGATTTGAAATTTTTCTATGTAAGAACAAAGGGCAGAATTACTCCTAAAGGATAAAAGCAGTGGTGTGCTGATAAATGTTTAACAATGGGCTGTCAATATGGGGTCTGGGAAAGGAGCCCTGATTTGTGCTTTTGGCAGTTTTGTGATGGAAACACACTCATTATTTTGATTTTAAGGTGCCAACTTGAGTTCACTCAGTGTGGAGTTAGGAACAGGTATGCATAGTCAGCTCTCAAGCTGGCATGAGTAGGTGTGGGCCCACTCCAACACACCACTGGGTAGAAATCTCAACGAAGTGGATTTTGTTGAAATAAGAGGAAGATCTATCCAAAATGGCCATCAGCTGCCCTGTGAAGGAATGAGGTATTCATTTTTGTAAGTTACTAGAAGCTCAATGAGCTGCTGTGGATCTCCTAGAGGAAATTCTGTACTTCATAGGACCTAAGTTGACCTCTTAGGTCATGTCTAACTGTAATATTGAAAGATTTGTGTCAGGATTATGTGTATTCTAGGTGGGAGAGGAGAGAAGAAAGAGTTCAGGCTTTGGAAATAAATAAATCTAAGATGCTGATCCCAACTTCAAAGGGCTCTATGACCTTAAACAAGATGTTTAACCACTGTGATCCTTTGTGTCCTCATCTCTGTAAAATGGAGATAATACATCTTCTTCTTGGTACATAATTAAATGCGTTTTACAAGTTTCTCCCTCTAACTTTTCCACTTATTCCTCTCTTACTGGGGGCAAAAAGCAAATATCTGTGTAGGAATCACTCCATAAGCAAATTTGGTTATAGGATTAACATCCAAGATTCAAGATTCTTACTTCATAATTTGACCTGTGAGATATATATATTCTACATACATGAATATGTTTATTCAGTATATAAATACAGTATATATTTATATATAAAATATTTTATTTATATATATAAATACATTGAGATGTATTATAATGCAGTTCTTCTGAAATTGGCTGGAAAGTAAAAAGAAAAGAGAAAGAGAAATCTACTGGAATCTTGACCACTAAATCTAACTAGAGGCCATGGAACCTTTCTGAGATACTCATATCAGAAGTCCAGCCAGCTGGAATATGTTTTGTAACCCTGCATCCAGTGTAGCATTATCAGAGGAAACAAATAAATGACCTGCCAAATTGGTTTTGGACACACCAACCCACCCTGGCACAGCACAGTAAAATGTTCAAGAGGAAGAAAAATAGAGGCCACTATTTCAAGTCCTGAGTCACTTTAAAGAGCAAAATCAGTATGTGACTCTAGAACTTACTGGTCCATTGAAAAAGGCTGCCAAAAACCTTCAGAGTAAGCAAGCCCTAAGACAAATCCCTTTCTTACTCACTTTTCTAAGAGCCCCCTAGAAGTAGAGATGTCTGAACTTCAGTCACATATGTAAGAGCAGGGATGAATGCCATCGTTTGCACTCAAGGTACCTCTCTTTAGTTGTAGTGGGCTGAGCAAATAGAAAGATAAAAGTTACCCAGAAGGCTACTAACTAGCCTTGCCTCAATGAAGATTTTGCTATAAAGGGGCCTAGTTAGATGTCAGAAAAGACCTTCTCCTTAATTTTTATTTCAAAAGAGTTATTTTTAAAAGTTATTCAATTTACTTATTAAGTCACCACCTAATTTAGGATAATGTTTGATTTCAGAGAGACTGGCAAAAAGGAATTGGTGAATTTCAGACCAAACTAAAGAGCTACAAAGCTGTTTGAGTTTTATCCTCTTGTAAGACTGAGAGATTGAGTCCTTCCCAAAGAAGGGCATGGAGAAAGAAATGAGCTTTTCAGTACCTACAAAGTGCCAAATACTTTGCTATGTTTTCTTGTTGAATCCTCTCTATAACTCCATTCTTATCTTTCTGTATATGTGGAAATTGAGGCCCAGAATCATAAAACAACTTTTTAGACCACAAAGAACCAAATTCTAAGAACCTTTCTTTTTAATTTTTTAAATAATGTTACTCAACTTCCTGCCTTTAACTTCTTGAGTCTTGAGTGATTTTAATCAATATCAGGCATCTAGGCTAAAGCTCTTGCATCATAATGATTGGGTAAGAAGTGCAAAGTCCAGTCCAATCGGAACATAGTCTGTGTCCATCTTAACTCAGCCAGTGGGATTGTGTGGGTACACATGCCTGCTGAGCTGGACCCTGCCCTCAGGGGACTCTGCCTCCAGTTGGGAAGACAGTAACACAGGAGAAACACTTAGAGCATAACAGTACCCTGTGGCTAGTTGAGTATAAATGGGATGGCTCCACGTGTTAGTTCAACCAGAGCTCAACAAAAGAAAAAGTCCTTGTGGGCAAGTAGAGGAGGTAAAGTGGGGAGATCAGTATAGGAAAGATCATCTTTGTAAAGGGAAGACTTGATGGTTATGTTGGCTCTTGTTAGGTTAAGAGATGATTAGAAATTAATGAGTGTGGAATATGCAAAGTAAAATTACAATGTAATGTCACTGCATGCCTCCAGAAAAACTAAAATAAACACTGGAAATATCAAATACTAACAAGGATGTAGAGAAACTGGAACTCTTGTACATTGCTGGTGGGAGTATCAGTTGGTTACAGCCACTTTGGAAAAATGTTTAGTTTCTACTAAAACTAATCACATGCATACCCTATATATAGCAATTCCTCTCCTAGAAATAAGACCTGCAAAGATGTGGGCATAGGTCCACAAAAAGATATGTACTAGAATGTTTATAACATCACTATTCATAATAGCCCAATTGGAAATTGCCTGACTATCCATCAACAGTGGAATAGATATATAATTTTTGGTATCCTCACACAATGGCATTTTAATAGCCAAGAGACTGAATAGTCTACAACTATACACAAAAACAAGGATGAATCTCAACCATGATATTGGTGAAATAAGCTATATACAAAAGAATACATTCTGTATGATTCCATTTATAGCAATTTCAAACATTAAAATGTCTGTGGTTTTAGAATTTAAAACAGTGGTTACTCTTGGGGAGATAGTGACTGGGTCAGGATACAATGGGAGTTCTAGGATATTACTGATGTTTCATTTTGTAATCTGGATGCTTGTTACATAGTTGTGTTCAGTTTATAAAAATTTACCAAACCTTATACTTACAATAAGTACAATTCCTCCTATGTGGATGATATGTCAATAAAATATTAAAAGTTAACATATGAGTAGGTGACAGTTTAGACTAGAATGAATTTCCCTCTAAGCCTCAACAGTGTCCAGTTGCTCTTGTTAAATGGTAAGGGAGGCTGGCTTTTCAGAAAGATGTTCTCCATCTTTGCAATCCCCACAGCTATGATAATGTTCATGGTGGGCTATTGAAAATCTAGCAATGTCTCCAAACAAGTTGCATATGCATATATAAGAAGAAAAGTCTCTTCCTTTTCTACTCCCCCCCACTTTCTTTCCTCCCACATTTCCAACCCCCAATCAGCCTTCTGCTAAGTATTAGTTAACCTCCTAAACCAATACATCTTGATCTAAAACTAATAAGAAGGAATGTTTGCTTTTGTATCTGGGTTCAAAGTACAGACTACAGCAGTTGGCTTTTAAGTTTATGTTATAGGCTTAATTTTCTTGCTCAAAATGAAATGAGGAATACATTAAGACTCTGAAAGGAGAAAAATGATTGATGAACTGGCTTATATGACTACAGTTCCTTTAGCAACAAAAATATGTGGTTCCCTTATTATTAAGATCAAGCAAAGTACCAGGATGTAAATGACACAAAAATGGTTTGAATTAGAATCAAATATTTGCCATTCTGAGTGAACATAAACTTTTTTTGAAGGGGCTGGTGAACGGGAACAAAAAATAACTAGTAAACTCTGAAGCAAAGCTCACATCTGAGACTTAAGCTCTAAAGCTCTTAAAAAGGAGGCTTTTTCCCTCTTAAGAGAGAGGGTGAGATGCATGCAGCAAGAGGAGTGGTTTTCCCAAGCTGATCTTTCTTAGGAGGTGATCCAGCCTGGGTTGGAATGTTACCATGTGATCAGCCCAGACCGTGGCAGCAACACAGTCTCAGCACAGAAGTTAGGACTTTCTGCAGAATCATTAAAATAATTGGGAGAGAAAAAAAAAAATGTTAAGCTCCAGAAGCTTGAATCACAAGCCTCTTGGAAAGGTTAATAAGCTTTCTGCTCCCCTCTCTTCAATGCTCCACCACCCCCACCCTTCCCACTTGCAGTGACAGACTGGTTATCAGTTGGGAAAGGAAGATTCAGAATAAAGCCTTTGTTTTGTACAGCTGAATGGCCCTCCTTCCACAACTGATGCCATGGGTTCTTGTGTATGGGTATGCCACAGAAATCCAAAAGCGTGTCTGCTTTTGCTCTCATGACTGGGAACTACCAACCTAACAGACCCTTGGGTCCAAAAGGAAGTCAGTCTCACAGTATGAGGGCATATCTGACAGAGGGAAGTAGAGGGACTGCATAAGTGGAATGGAGGAAACACACAAGCCAAAGTTGGATTCTATGAGAGATGAGCAGCATAGATCCATCAAGGGAAGACAGGAAACTTCTTTAACCAAGGAGGAGGAAGCAATTGCAGTGCAGCTTGCAGGGAAAGTGTTGGAGCATGGAGTCAAGTCAACTCTGGTGGGTAGTGCATCAGCTGGCAGCTGGCAGCAACTGGACAAGTGGATCTGTGTCATGAAAGAAAGCAAAGAAGGAGAGAGGAAGGGGGAAGAGAGAGAATTGCAAGGGATAGAGCTTTCTTCTCCCTCACTCCTATTTGGCCTTGTAATACCCTGCTGCAGTCAAAATGGACTTCTTTTAGCAGAGTCCTCTGGCCCAGGCTACCATCATCCTGCCACCATTCTCCACCACGCCCCACCCCCAGCAAAGTCCCAATATTAAGACTTGGCTCAAGATTAGCAATGAGGGAACAATTTCCTGCTCCTCCTTCTCATCAGTGAGCCTATGTAGTTGGTGCCAAGGCTGGTTACTAATGGAGGCCAAGAGGGCAGTATGTCTTTCCCAGAGAGACAATGAATTTTTAAATTTTGTTAAAAACTGGTGATTTGGGTGAGCAAAGCCCTGAAAGAAAAGAGAGAAAAGCTTAGTCCTTAAGAAAGTTATTTCAGAAACCATGTCCAGAGGAGCAATGGACCCAAAAGGAAATTCTTTCTTTCCTATGTTGAATGGAAGCTCTCCTTAATGAGTGAAAGTTGAAATGTGGACAACTGTTTGGATTTGGGGTTCATTCTTCACAAAGGCCATTCTCCCTGACAGTTGCAGTTGACTTCTTATTGAACTCAGTCTTCTCAATTGAGCATAGTAGTATCATGCTATCTCAGGGATGTATACTGGGACTTCTCCAGCTGAAGTCTTTGCTCAATTGATTAGCCTTTTATGCTTTTCTCCATTTCACATCCTAATCCCAATGATTGCTGTGCCATCAAACCCTTTCTGGGACAATTGTTCTCTTCCAGTCCTGCAGAATGGACTAACTTTGTTAACTGATGTAAAAACAGCCCCCAAAATGTTAATCCTTAATTGCTTATTTATCATTCATAAGAAGCCTTCCACATGACCAGTCAGTAAAACAGGCTCTTTTCATCTTGTGGCTCTGTCCTATTTTAGGGGTCTTGGAGTCTTCATCATTTAAGAACTCAGGGGGGAAATAGACAGTAGAAAAGGGACCAGTATCTTAACTGCCCCCCCCTTTTTTTTAGAAGTGATGCACATAATCTCTGCTAGAATTCCACTAGGGAGACTTAGTCACATGACCCAACCTAGGCTTGAGAGGGAGTGGGAATTGTGACTCCTCTCTAGGAAGAGACTTTCCAACATAACCACAGCTTTGCTTTAAAAGCATGACTTTATGGTGGACAATTAGCCATGCTTCCCAGAAGAAGTTGTGTTTTATAGGACTTCCCCTCAGTTATGGCTGGTTGAACCAGGGCTATCACCTGCCCTGATCACAGACTGGCCACTGGCACCCATGTGGCCCATTGTAAAAATTTATGCCCCAACTGGCACAATGACTTTTTCTGATTCAAATATATGCCATATTTGAGGAATCTGAACTGCCAAATATGGAAAGCACACAGTCAGGTGAAGAAACAGACAAGCAAAATACAAAGGAGACCCCTTCATTGCAGAGCACAGGGAGGGATATCTACGTAGTACTGCCAATGAACACTTTTCCAGGTCTAACATTTGTTAAGACCTGGCATTGTTGAAGTCACACAGCCAGAAAATAATGGAGCCACATTGAAACTCAGATCTCCCTGGCTCTAAAGCCTGATTTTAAAAAAAAATCTTGTTAGACTCCTTTCTCACTCATTTTTTTTTTTTTACCTGTTGTTCAAGTACAGTTGTCTCCATTTTCCCGCCACCACTTTCCCCTGTCCCACCAACCCCCACCAATGTTTTAAATAGTACTTAATAGTATTTTTGGTAAATTGTGTCATTGTTTTCAACTCCCCTGCCCTTCTGCTTTAGCACTATATATTCACACCCTTTGCCATGTAACTTTGCATGTCATTACTCAATTCCTCTATCCATTGATAGTAGAATTGGCTGTGTGACTAATTTTAATCAGTGGAATGTGGGTGGAAGTGATTGTGTGCCAGTACCCAGAAAAGGCTGTTTCAGTCACCCCCTTCGACCCCTGAGGTAGCAATAACCTCATCAGCCTGAGCCCAACCCAAAGCCCAAACCCCTTTCCTAAAGAAGAACATTTTCAGCTGACCTGTAGACCTTCGAGTGAGAAACACAAATGCTGTTGTTGTAAGTACTGAGATTTGGAGTGGCTTGTTATACAGCTTTATTATGGTAAGAGCTGACTAATACAGTTTTGAAAGGCAAATGGTTTCCTATTTAGCACAATTGTATATATATGCATTTTGAGCACCTATTATGAACATTTAACACAACATTATTTTGATCTCATGTAAATAAATAATTTTCCCTTTAGCCCAAAGTGTAATTTACATTTTTATGATGAACAAAATTGAGGTTCTTATCATATATGAGAAAAAAAGGTACTATTTAACACCAAAACACTTCAATTTATTTTTTTAGATCAACAACCACATTTATTAAAGACTTAATACTTGTCCAATGAGTTTTCATATAGGTCAAGCACTCATGGATTATACACATTGCAAAGAGAGTCCATTGTTTCTCATTTGACTTACTAACTAGACTTGGTTTGTCAGTCCTGGCTGAGACCAAAGATGTCCTTGCTTGATTCTCTATAAAATTTCTAGGTAAACCAGAGAAACAAATCAACAGCTGAAAAAAGGTGACACCACCATTTCCCCATTTTAATGCCTCTCCTCTAAACACCAGTCATACAACTTCTGTTTGGAACACACAAGGAACATGGAACTAAAATGAATGCTGAAGGGAGTGGGAGGGTAAGTAGTATGTTTAAAGTGTTTATGTTAAAGGGAGTTGCAATTCCTGAGGCAAATGATAAATGTGCTTCTATTGTTCATGCCTTAAACTAGAAGACGGTCTTCAAGTCTTTTTTTTCTGCATCAGAGTAAAAATAGAATTTCATAGATGAGGAATCTTTGTTAGAAGTACCTTGGGATATATTTTGATGCAGCTACACACTCAAAATGAAATGCTTAGGTCTCTATTCAATTTAATCAAGCTACTACAGAACTTTATATTTTAATAGTTGCTTGAATGAACAATTTGCCAAGACCAGAAACAGCAAATACTGTGCTGACACTCAACTGCCCATCCCCTTCCCCACTCACCACAAGGCACTGTTGTGGCAAACATTACTAATCACCTCCTGTCCCTCTTTCCTGCTCGACCCAGAAGTGGAGTCAGTTCCTTCTTAGTACAGCACTGCTAGCAGTTGCTGCTAATCTATGAAGTTGGCACCTGAGGTGACAACTAGTTACCTCACTTTACCTAGATATTTTGTGAATTTCTGATATAATTTGTTCTATGCACATTTTGCTGTCTGTCAATTCATCAAACCACTTTTAAAATAAAATCAATGCACTCATAAAAGTACAAACTAGAAAACAGATAATATGCTAAATACACATTCCACTTTTTGACCTGGTACTGACTAAAGATGGTGATACAATATGATAAAGGTTCAGGGAGAATCACAATTACTGCTTAAAGGGAACCAAAAAAATTAATAGGGCAGCGATCTCCTTGGTCTGCTAAAAAAATTCCTAAACAAGCAGGTATTTTCACTGAAGTTTCACAGAAAGCAGTGGCAAGGCCTGAACTGTGGCAGAAATACTCTCCCTGATTCAGCTATACATTGAGGGAATCCAGTCCAAAGAAGTGACTGTTCTTTGGGCAGAAAAACAAACTTTGTGTTGTGACTATGTGAGATTACTCATAGTAGACACAGTATAGTTTCAGACCAACTGGGGAAAATGTGTTAAAGAGAAAACACATATTAGCATAAATGATTCATCAGTGTTTTCAGACTGAAATACAAAAATCTGGATTTATCAGTTCAGGGCTCCTTGTGCTTTTCTTCCTATCTCCCCCTGCTAGGCACCCCCTCCAGTGTTCCCCTTTCTCCTATTCTGAATGCATCAGTGTCCTGGAAATTCTGGCAGCCCTCCTAGGCCAGCTGCTGTCTCTGACCTGGACATTCCCAGCTTTATGCAAGGTCACAGGACATGCTGTATTCTGGGATTCCTCTAATGAAAGATGGGAAGGGCTTGAGACTATGTGTCCCCACTGACCTCATGACCCTGTGAGTCTCTGGTTGGTGGGTCCAGTTTACAAATGCAGCCTTGACTTCCAGCCCTGAAATCAAGGCTCTATGGATATGAATTAAGTATAATCCCTAGTTGATAAATTCAGTACTCTCTTCAGCTTCTTAACTGACAAAAGAGCTCATGGTATAAATATGAATGTTCCTGTTTCCTAAAGAAGAAAAACGTGGACAGGAATCTTTGATACAAGTGCTTGAGTTTAGATATAATGAATTCAATGGATTATTCTCATATTCTTGAAACAAATTGTTGCCTCAAATGATGAATGTGCATATATGTTTCACAGCTTCTTAGAGCTCCCTCTTCAGCTTTCCTACAGCCTTGACTACTTAGTTCTAAGGGCACTGTTGCTAGAGTGATGTTGGCATGCATATCAATTATACCTATTGGCCTTCTGAAAGGCCTTATCTTTACTCACCCACAAATTCACCAGGCATCCCCAGAAGTGTGGTCATGGACACACAATAAATGTCCAGTCATTCTTTTCTGGCAACATCAATAATTGGGGCCTGAATACACTTCAACAGAGTACATCAACAGAGAGAGAGGGTATGCTAGCCGTGCAAGAGACCAGTTGGAAACTCATGCTCCCTGTCCCATCAGCTTCCCTTTTTTCTTTCTGGGGTTCAAGGTAGGTAAAGGGTTGGAGAGCATGTCCATGTCAATAAGAAGGAACCAAATAAAGAAGACAAAAACAAACACATAAATAAACAAGGGGAAATGGGGGGATTTGGGGTTGTTAAAAAGGAGGGACTCTCAACTTTTGGAATAGACTCAAACCTGGAAACCCACTGAGGTTTGCCCATCACTAATGATCACATAATAATATGTTCCCAGGAGAGGTCTGAGAGAGGCTACTAAAATACCACAGCTCTGGTGCTGTATGGGAGAGGAGCTTTCTGAAACGTGGTCCATGTCAGGTTTCCCTTGAGAGTCAAAGGAAAAAAAAACAACTGCAGTTTGGCTCCTGCAATGTAAGTGTTGGGAAAATGAGCTGGGGAGGTTTCTCTCCCCAGCCCAGGGTTGGACATGCTTGTGTTCTCCTTGTATATTTTAACTGGGGTGATGGGCCAGCTTGTTAAGTGTGCTGGCTGACTTGTTGAGTGACTGGCAGAGAGCTGTAAGTGAGAGGAAACTAAACCATTTGTGGGGTATGAGGTGACCAAAGTAGCCAGAACCAGGCTTTTGTGATGTCTTCAATCAAAACAGTTATTTCTAAAGAGGTTGGCGACCCTGCATTTCCTTCTCTCCGGTGGAGCACACATGGATCTTTGGGCATCTTGACTGATTACTGTGGCTGAAGAAAAGCCCTAATTTCATCATATCCTATGGGCTACACATGGTAGGGCTCAGTAAAAGCTTTCTTTTTAATCATTTTTATTGAAGTATAATTTAATACAATTAACTCACCCATTTTAAGTGTTCAGTTCAAAGAGTTTTGAAAAATGTGTACATCCCTGTAAGCATGACTGAAATCAAGACAGGACATTTCCATCAACCTAAAATCTTCCCTCATGACATACCTCATAAGTCAATACTGTCTTCCAGCCCCCCAAAACCACTGAGCTGTTTTCTGTCACTATGAATGAGTCTGTCTCTTCTAGAATGTCATACAGATAGAATCACACAGTATGTATGCTTCTGTATTTGGCTTCTTTTGCTTAGGACAATGTTTTTTCCATTTCATTGATGTTACGGGTATCCATATATCATTTATTTCTATTTCTGGGCCATATTCCAGTGCATGAAATATGCCACAGCATATTTATCCATTTGCCTGCTGTTGGACATTGTTTTTTTTTTTATGGAAATAAGATACAGTCTTACAAAGAATGAAGAGAGTAAAGAAGACAGAAGGAGAAGTTAAGACAGTTATAGAAATATGGAAAAGACTTAAATTGGCACTTCACAAAGATGGTATATAAATATCCAACACCTGCAAATTAAAACTAGAATGAGTTGCCATCATATCCTCACAAGAATGTCTGAAAAGAAAAACATTGACAATACCTAGTGTTGCCAAGGATATAGAGCAAACAAAATTCTCATACTGTGCTTAGAGTACTATAAATTGATACTGTCATTTTTGAAAACTGCTTGGCAGTATGAACTAAAACATAACACACACAAACCTGTGATCTGGCCATTCCACTCTTAGGTTCATACACAATAGAAACACACACACATGTGCACCAAGGGGCATGTCCTGAAATGTTCATAGCAGTACTATTCAGAATAGTCCCAAACAGACAGTCATGTAAGTATTCATCAATAGTATAATAAATAAATTGTGGTAAGTTTACATCATAGACTACCTCACTGCAATGAGAGTAAATATTACACATATAATAACACATACAACACATTAAAATATGGATATTTCATAAACATTATGTTGAACATAAGAAGCCATATACAAAAGAGTACATACCATGTGATCCATTTATATACACATTTCTAGAACTTTTCTATCATGTTAAAAGTTAGGACAGTGGGTGGGGTAGTGACAGGAAGAGAGTACACCTGGAGCTCCCATGGCACTGATGATGTTCTTTCTACACATGCCTATGTTCCATTTATTGATTTGGTCACTCTGATGTGCTCAGTTGGTGAAAATTCATTGACATATGCACTCAATAATGTGTGCACCTTTTCTGTGTGCTATTCAATAAAGAGTAGGGAAGCTTTTATATTCTCAAACCTCCACTGTCACTTACATACACACAAAAATATGCACACATATACCCAGGAACTGAGAAATTGTTGGTCAAGCATGCTGCCAACTGTGGTTCATAAAACAGGGTCATGGGACAAAAGCAGGTACCAAGCAGTCCATGTCCTTGTCAGGGAGACCAAAATAATTGTGACACTAGATTCAGGGGTGTTAGTAAAGGCACCAAAGTACCTACTTATAAGTGGAGATACCTATGATAACTGAATAATCATGTATCATAAAAATCAATATGAGTCTTTGGAAGTATCTGTGCAAGTTCTGGTCCTCCTTCTAGCAGTATGAAAAAAGCAGAGCTGGCAAATTGAGCCCACCAGCTCATGATCTCCATTAATACCTTATACCAGTTGGTCATTAGTCCTGGTTTTTCAAAAAGTTAATAAGGGGGTCAGGTGAACTAATGGAGAGTTTTAAGTCTTGGTTATAAGCCAAATGGAGCGATATGAAATGTGATATAAAGTATTCATCTGTGCCTTAAAATGTCTCCCCCAATGTTGTCTGAAATACCACTATTATACAATAATTAATTTAAAAAGAATTACCAGTTATAACTAGCCAACATTCCTACTCCTTATTTCAATGGCACCAAATTTGACCACAATATGATGATCAAAACAGGAGAATTAACACTGGCAAAGTATTAACTATAGATATTTTTGAATTTCACTCATTTTTTCCAATAATATCCCTGTATGTTCCAAGGTGTAATATAGGATTTCACATTGCATTTAACTATGTATCCTTAATTTCCTCCAAGTTGTGATAGTTTTTCAGTCTTACCTTGTCTTTCATGTTTTCACTTTTGAAGAATACCAGTCAGTTATTTCATCAATGTATATTTGCATTTGTCTGATTTTTTTGCTATCAGATTGAAATTAGAAATACTGTCAAGAAAACCAAAGAAGTGATGTTGGACATTCTTCAAGGCATCATGTCAGAGACCACATTATGGTGATGTCTTATTACTCGTGTTGCCATTGAGCACTTATCAGGTAGCATTCTTATAGAAAGAGGTGGGAGAAAAAGAAACAACATGGATTTGACATGGCAATAGGCAGTTCTATGCAGAAATGCTGTTATGAATTGAATGATGAATAACTAACTATGAGTCTTCATTTGCCAAGCATAAAATGTATCACTGTTTTAAAATTTACTAATTGGGTATTCAGAACTGTCTAGGATGTGGGTGATTTCCCATGGCACTGGTTGCATGGTTTTGTAGGTAATCTAGTGACAGAGCCGATTTGTGTAAGTAAACACCCATCTTGTGGCACTCAGGTAAGTCAGAGTGGAAAGAGGGATGTCTAGATGGAATCTGGGTCTTGTAAGGAAACATCATTAGTTCAGGCCAGTAGCTGAACCCTACTGATATTTCAGTCCTTAGTACATAGAGCTTCCCTTCCACTGTTCCATTGAGAGACAGCCTGGTTACCAGGAAGGAGGGCCAGGATTTGTGGCCCGGAGACCTGGCTGTGCATACTAACATCCTCACTTACTACCATGCAAACAATCTCCCAGCCTCATCCCCACTTGCAAAATGGTGATGCCTGCCTGTGAGCAGGCAGGCTGTGAGGCCAGTGCTGCAAGGACAGTGGTTAGAACAGTTTATTCTGCTAATACTCAATACATGGAAGCTGGTTTTTACAGAGCAGCAATATGGTATAAAAAAAGCATAGAAGAGTTTACAGGAACAAGTATAAAGGACACGTGGACAAAAATTGGGAGGGTGGAAATGGGAGGGAGGTGGGAAGGGCTGGGGGGTGGGCTGGGATGGGAGTAAAAGACAGGAAACTGTACATGAACAACAACTTAAATAAAATTAAAAAAGGCAAATAAAAAGGAAAAAAAAGCATAGAATTTTAGAGTTGGACACTTCTGCCAATCTTGGTTCACCCACTTTCTAGTTGGGTGACTTTGGGTAAGTTGTGAAACTCACAACATCAATTTCTGGAAAATGCTGAGAAGCATCCCTGATTTGTGGCATATGATAACAATAAACTACAGAATGTTCCTTGTATATAATGTGTATCCAAATCCAGTAACCTTTATATTTATCATTGTTGATTACACTTTAGCTACTTAGTCCTAATCTTGGCCTCTTCCCAGGCAAAATCCTCCTTTTAGGATACCCTCATGACCATGAACTCAACTATACAGGTTCTTGGCACTTGAACTAGGTTCCTGAACAGAACTAATGATTCAAGAGAAATCTTGGGTGTTCATGGTACTGGGATACAGCAGCAATGAGATTTTCTTTTAAATGGAAGAACCCTTGACATCAGGGCAAGGAAGAAATCTTTCTTATGACCTAGCACTGATTTACCTCCATACTCTCAAAATGTCTGCAAATTTCTATATTCTCTTTTGATATAAAGGAGGTATTGACACAAGATATAGGCAATTTGGAAATGGCCAGTTGCCAAGACGATTAAGGTTTTATGACAACATTTCAACTGGAATAAATTTTCTTTTTAATCATATTGCTGTTGGTTGCATTTCAAAGTATAAGAAAAGTCCTGGCTTAAAACAAAACAAAACTCTTGATGAGAAGCTCTTCGGCACCCTGCAGTCAGGGTTAAGGAATACTCCTGTGAGAGTGAGGGGGCACAAGTCGCACACATTGATGTGTCTTTTACATAAATATATATAAAATAAACCATAGTGTTTATGTTTTTATTATAGGGTAAGTGTAAGTTATTAGGAAAGAGAAAACTGAGGTCCCAGAGCCCTTTCTGCCATTTACTTGTTATAAGACACTGGAAGGGAATAGCGCCTGTCTTGGACTTGCTTGTCTCATCTAGAAATTAGTGAGAACAAAACCATGGACTCAAATGAAATAGATTTATAATGTGCAACCTCCAGGATACTGTGGGCAACAGATACACATAGTGAGTGCTTAAAAAGCACTTGAAGAATTTAGTAGAATTTAGACCTAGTCTATTCTTGGTTGAGCTGGCCTTGGGCACATCTCTGGGACTTTCTTATAAAATAAAAGTACTGAACATCAATGGCTGCAAAGGTTACTCTGCTTCTTGATGCATCTGCATCTTGGTCTTTGTGTCTGTGCCCACATATATACTTATATGAGCATTCCACCACAGACATCAAGTACACATTCTGTAGTACAGATCACCTGTCTTGAAGACATACCCTTTCAATTAGATTAAAAGCTTAATGTCCTTTGCCTTGTAGCCAAGTGCTTCCTGGGAAAATGGAAATAATGGAATACAGTAGTTCTCCCCTTCTCCCCGGGGTATAGGTTCCAACACCCTCCAGTGGAGGCCTGAAACCTCAGAGAGTACTGAATCCCACACATATTTTCCTGTACATACATACCTATAATAAAGTTTACAGCTTCTCTTCAACATTTCTGAATTACCAACCATCACTACCCTTGCACATTAGGGCCAATATTAAGTAAAATAAGGGTTACTTTAACACAAGCACTGAGATACTACAACAGTTGATCTGATAACCAGGTCAGCTACTAAGTGACTAACGGGCGGGTATGCTGGACAAAGGGATGATTCACAACCCGGGAGGGACAAAGTGGGATAGAGCAACACTTTATCATGTTGCTCAGAGTGGCATGCAATTTAAAACTTATAAATTGTTTATTTTTCAAATTTTTCATTTAATATTTGGACCACAGTTGATGGCAGATAACTGGAACCATGGAAAGTGAAACCTCAGATAAGGCAGGAGTACTATATAAAGTTTTCAGTGCAACTGAAATTCACACAACAAGCAAAAGTATTTTATTTAATCAAATGATAATCTGTGTTTTTCCTCTCTCCTTAAAGTAGCTACAACTACAAAATGTTTCCAAGAAGTTTCCTTAGAATTTCCAGAAATATTTACCTCAAACTGGAGTTCAAATCTTTAAAACAAGATTTGCAATGTAAACATGACCAAGAACAGTTCTTGGAAGCAAGTTTCACAAAGAACATTCTTAGAAGAATGTTACTTTATTAAGGACAGGTTATAGAAAAGCAGGTGTTACTATACTGAACACACATTTTCCTGCATCTTCATAAATGGTAGAATTCTGTCAGTCTCTCATACTGGTAAGATTTGCAGCTTGAAGAAAAAAGCTTACTCTAATTAAAATTACTTTCAACAAAGCCATCATCAGAGTTTTGAAAAGCTACCATGCTTCCTTTCAAAATGTAGTTCAGTGTAGTAGTTCCCTAGTACTGCCATAACAAGGTGTCACAAACTTGGTGACTTAACAGAAATTTATTCTCTAACAGTTCAGGAGCTGGGAGTCCAAAATCAAGATGTTGGCAGAACTGTGCTCCCTCTGAAAACTATAGGGGAGACTTCTGTTTCTCCCCAGCTTTTTAGTACTTTCTTTGTTTTTAGATGCAGCATTTTTTTTATCCTCAGCCACAGATATCTTCATTGATTTTAGAGAGAGAGGAAGGCAGAGAGAGAAACATTGATGTGAGACAGAAACATTGATAAGTTGCCTCCTGGATGCCTCTGACAGGAGATAGAACTCACAAGCTAGGTATGTGCCCTGATCAGGAATTGTACTGACAACCATCGCTTCAACCAGCTGAGACACCCAGCCAGGGCTGTAGCTGCAGCATTTTAATCTCTGCCTCCATCATCACAAGGCATTCTATTCTTCTGTGTCTCTTTTCTTCTTATGAAGACACAAATCATATTGGATTAAGGGGCAATGTTACTCCCATATGACCTCATCTAAACTGCACCTGCAAAGGCTCTATTTCTAAATAAGGTCACATTCTGTGGTATTAGGGATTAGGATTTCAACATAACTTTTTAAGGCACAAAATTCAAACCACAGCATTCAGATACCTAAAAACACCTATTCAATAAGGAAAATAAAGCTGAACACATTTTCAAGGAGTTATGAAGCAAAAAAAAGTACACAGTAAATATATGTTAGCCCACATTAATATGAAGATCATTACCCAATGCATGTACTTTTCCAAAGCGTATTTGTTGTGTGTTCATTTATGTTCTGCTTGGAAACTTCAATGGTGTTGACAATTCATTGTTCAATGAAGGCTACCATTCTATCCACTGTTGGATTTTCTAGGCTGTAGAAGATTCTTTTCTTAATTGAGCAAAAATCTGCCTCCTAGGATAAACTAGCTACCATCAGGAATCTTGCTCTCTAGACTAATCCAGAGCCTGGAGGTGTCACCCCACCACCTCAAGACAATCTCTGTAATATTTTATGAGAATTAGGATTATTGTGTTATGTGCTCTCAGCTTCTTGTCTTCTTGTCCATGCAACTCAGCTGCTGTGGAATCTAGAGTCCAAAATCATTCTAAGCAATCTCCCATGAGTATCTCCCATGAGTATCACCCATAACCTAGATTAGGCAAATGTAATCTGACCAGAGATTGGCATAGAAATGGGCCTGGCATAGATAATACATCCTTTCTCTCAAATACCTCCATTTTCCTCCTCACAGTCATGTACATTCCCATTGTCATTGACACCTGCAGTATTGGACAATATGTCCACCTCTCCATGGACTGTCTCCCCCTTTGGCTTGCATTATAACTGACTATTCAAGTTCACCTCTTTACCTCTCTGAATGCCTTTAAGCTACTTCCTTTCTTCTCTTTGGTTTCTCTTTTCTGTCCAATTAGAAATGAGGGTATTTTCTGATGCCCATACATAATCCCAACTATTCCCAGTGGGCTAGAGTACATTATTTGTTTAGAACATCTTATTTCCTCCCAAGCTCTTCCCATACTTCCCTACACCATTAACTTCAAGGTTGGCCATGTGACTTGCTTTGGCCAATGGAATGTGAGTATATTTTGTATATGTCATATTTCAGCAGAGGTTTTAAATGTGTATGTGGGATCTCTGTTATCCCTCACCTTTTACCATGAGAACAGAATGTGCCAGGTCCACATGTGACCTGGAACAGAGCAGCAGAGCCATAGAGCTGAAGCTGACTTACATGTGACAGGTTAGGTGAACAACAATAGGCTTTTGTTATAAGCCACTGAGATTTGGGGAGATATTTGTTACACAGCATAAGCTAGTAAAATATGACAAACACAATGATTCTGAAATTTACCATGGCTTCTTTTTAGTACCACACAGCCCATATTTCTAACTGTATGCTTTGCTGGCATCTCAAACCTAGTTTGTTTAAAAATTAACTCTTAAAGTTTTGCTTTTATTTTCTTTTTCCTCAAAGAAGTTCCTCCTTCCAACTTCCTTATTTCTATAAATATGACCTTGATCCTTTCAGTAACTTGGACTTCAAACATTGAACTAAGCTTCAGATCTCTCTCTTTCTCACTACTTCCACATTCAGTTAACTGCCAAACCTGTTAATTTTTTTTCCTATATTTCAAGGATTGTTTATGAAAACCTACTACGGATCTATTATGGCTCTTTTCTCTGTGGGACTTAAAGATGAATAAGACATAGTTCCTGCCCTTAAGAAGTCTTTATAGTCTGGTCTGGGAGTAGAATCATAAAGATGATTTCAGCACTATACAATTCACAGTGTGATAAAATTATCTTCTAGGTGGAGAAGAGAGGCATTTAGCCTTACCTGGGCATTCATGGAAGCCTGCCTGAAGGAAATGATGCCTGAGTTGGTGCTTCAGGAATGAGTAAGCAGTATGAAGAAAAGGTAGTGGAGGTATGGAAATCAGACTTCTGAGAAGAACCAGGAAGACACAATTGAGTGTGCTGGATTTGGGGTGCTTCATGTGGTTTAGTGTTATCTGGGCTAAAATTGTGAGGAAACAAGATGAGTGAATTAAGCAGGGTCTAGGCCGAGGAAAATTTTGTACACCATGTCACACAGCTTAGACTTCAACCTACCAAAGAGATACATGATGAGGTCTTATCTTCCTAGTAGAAGGGTGAATTATTTTTTATTTTAGTTAAAACAGAAAACATATGATAGCACCTATTACCTTCCATTCCAAGTAATATGCAAATAGGAGCACATCTAATTTTCCTAACTGCCTTGGATATGAACTACTATGATTTAAAATTTTACATATGAAGCAAAGGAAGCAGAAGGAAATAAAGGAAGTTGCCCCATATAGCTAAGAAGTGTGAAAGCCCTGGAAATTTGTCATCAAAGTTAAATATTGAACTACTAAATTATTTGCAATGGTTGGACATACAGAAATCAGTTAGAAGGGGACTGCAAAATATTAGATGAGCTAGGGAGGGATTGTGTGGATGCCACAAGGACTGGATTTAGTAAATTTTTATGTGGTTAGAAAAATTGGAGGTCAATTGAATGAAGGAGGGCCCAGAAGAGGAAGAAGTGAGAGTTAACTTGGAAGTTTCTGGGTTGGCCGGTCCTGTAAGTGGTGTCATAAATGAGATGTAGACTATAAAGGGAGAAGTAGGTTTTTGATGAAGACAAATTCTGTTTGGGATATGGAGTAGAGTTAGCCAGATGACAGTAGGTTGTGAATTGATTTAGAGGCAAGAGGTGGAGAAGGCACATTCAGTTGTCACCATGTCACTTTTATCAGGTACTTTTATCTTGTACTTTCAATGCATGACTTTAGCTTCCTAACAGGCTCACCTAATTACTGTTCCTCCTAACTCCAACAAACTCTACACTCTACATTAGAGTAATCTGTTGAACATTCATTTGAATACATCTTTACCCACTTCACACCTTTCCTCCAATACCTTTCATCTCCCTAGTCTGGTTTACAAATTCCAGAAAGCCAAGCTCTACCTACATATCCATTGTTTTATACCAAGCCCATCTTCTAGCTTCATGTTCCCAGATATTCCTCGTCTTTCCAAGGTTTTGTGTCTTTGTGCATGTCATCTCCCTCTCCCAATGTCTAACTAATAAAACTCTATCTTATTTCAAGATTCATACAAAACACCCTTATTCCATAAATTTTCCCTAATAATTCCCACAAGAAATGGCCTTTCCTATCTTTTAGTCCCTACCATTGCATACAGTTGCCACCCCACCTTGGCTATTTAGCTGAGGAGTTCATCCCCTACTATAAGACTGAAGCACTATGTGCACATTTTATATTCTATCTATAAATATACATTAAATGAAAACATTAATCAGGATCAAGGTAAAAAAAATCTGTTTTGGGGGGCAGTAAATTAAAACACAGCTTATCTTGAGGATTTACAGACCAATGGCCATCTTTTTCCTACTTAGTCTTATTAAAAGTTATATCAGTTGACCTTGCTTATATCTTTATTGTCTCAAACATGATGTGGGAGAGATTAGTGAACAGAATATCATGGATCATATTCTCCATAAGTTCCACAAAATTTTAAAAGTAGTGTGAATTTAAAGTGATGGATTTTAGCATCTAAAATAAAAGTGTTAGGAGGAACAATATGATAGCAGACATAAGAAGTAGTGACAAGGGACATTAACTTCCACCCAAGTTTTCTAGCTTGGTTGTTTTCAGCCACATCAGCTCCAAGTTCCTTCCTTTCTGCAAATCATAGGACACGTTTTGGCAGTACCAGCCACTAAAAGCTGAGGTGCACATGAAATCTTGTATGCATGTTGTTTTGCATGGTTATTTCCATTTTCAAATGTGCATGCATGGTCTCCCAGACTAGATCACAGGTGACACAGGAACAGAGATTTGTCTCTGGGCAGTGGGTTCCTTCTAGGACTTGGAAATTTAGGACTTAAAGGAAGGCCTTCATGGATATTTACTGTATGACTCAGAGTCACCCCTAAAATCCCAGGCATGTTTCTCAGTATCAAAGTCTTCTGTGACAAAAAAAATAGTGTTCTTGGTGAGATAATCATCTTTCAGCATATATATTTTAAAAAGTTGTTAGGCAGGGCAAGGGTGAACAAACTCATGTTTTTTAAAATCAGTAATGTATTTTTAATTTTTATCTTGGGCTATTCCTGGGGAAGCTGTGGTTGTTTGTGTATGTGTGTGATTCAGCAATTTTGTTTTGTTTTGCTTTGTTTTTAACACAGTCATGCATTTTTATTTATTTGAGAGCTAAAGAAATTCCCTTTTCCGCATCTGTATTTAAATGAAGCCCTCGCTAAGACTGGGTATCATTATCCTAAGCCTCAGCTCACACTTAATGAAAGAACCAGTATGAATTATTTATTGAATGTCATACTTCAGGTTTTAAATTCAATATATTGTGATACATATGCTACATAATTTAAGAGGCAGACAAATTACAGCATGGCACCTGCCCATGCTTCTCTATTCAGTCATTTCTGCTGCCTGGGTTAAAGTCTTCCTCTCATCAATAATTTAGTAAAGACCTTCGTGTCTCTCCTTAAAAACAAGCCAGTATCCAGCTCTGACCAGGTAGCTTAGTTGGTTAGAGTGTTGTCCCTAACATGCCAAGGTTGCAGGCTCGATCCCAGATCTGGGAACATGCAAGAAGCAACAATGAGTGCATCAATAAGTGGAACAACAAATTGATGTCTCTCTCTCTCCCCCCACCCCCAACACTTTTTCTCTCAAATCAATAAATAAAAATTTAAAAATATAAGCCAGTATTCAAAAACCTACAAGGGAAAGTGATCCATTTAACTTGGGACAAATCTCGTATGCTGAATGATTTAACAGTCAAATTCTAAGCTTCAGTAAGTCACTGAGATGTTGTGAGCAGAGGGATCAAATATGAAAACAGAAACTTTCCCTGATGAGTGTTACTCTCTGTCTTTTGCTGTCTTTGGGTCACTGCACTTGGTGTGTTGGATTTTTTTCGATTGCACTTACTCTCCAGCCTGTTCCTCTCTTGTGGGCCAGAATCCATTCTGCTTCTCTTGCCTGCTACTTTGCTTTTTCTGTTTCCTCTGTTTTCTTTCCCATTAGTAATTATTTATTAGTCTCTGAGGTGCAGCCCAGGATTTTTCATGGTATTTCTCCCACTTCCTCCAGCCCCTTTGGTCACTGCTGAGTGTTCAGAGGAGAGAGCAGGATTTGACATGTCCATTATGTGGATCTGGAGCAGTACACTGGAAAAGCTATACAATTACTGGTTCCCTGGCATCATTTCTTCTTGGCTTTCTGGCTGGAGGGACTGGCTGAGGAGGAAGTGTGGTTCGATGCTTAGAACACACAGTGGTGGGGAAGTTTGAGCCCTGGCTCTGTCTCCTGGCTCCTCCACCAACTTCATATCTGAAAGCAATGTAACCCTTAGGCAATTGCTTTTTGTTGTTCTCTCTTTTTCTCTCTGAAATTAAGGTAAGAAACATGGGTTGCTGACATTTCTTCACATTACATAAAAGAATATAAGATAGGAACAGGTTCATTGAGTCTACAAAGAATTAAAACTGGGTTGAGAAGACCATTTTATTATTCTTTGAAAAAGCTTAATTTTTCATGTGAGCATCAGAAACAATTTATAATCACCCTTCCCTCTCCCATCTGTAATCATCATGCCTTATTTTAGGATAGTGCTTCTAGAATTTTAATTGGGGCAAAAAATTACCTTGTGAATATGCTGATTTTGATTCAATAGGTCTGGGATGGGGCCTGAGATCTTGCATTTCTAACAAGGTCCCAGGTGATGTCGATCTGCTGGTCTTCAACCACACTTAGAGTGGCCAGGTGTTCAAGAGCTACGCAGCCCCCCAGTTCTTTCCTTCCCCACCACATCTAGACTGTCTCCTCTGGCCAATATTGCTCTTCTCTCCACTTAAACTTATCAATCCTGGGTCCCATTCTCAAAATCCCTTGTGCTATGTCATAATGGTGGGTAGCCTTTTCATGGCTCCTAAACTACTTTTTCACCCTTGTCCCCAAAAAACTCATCCCTCTGAAGTATGGCTCTATCTCCATCTCCCTGCCCTTGTCATTGTCATTTGCAATCAAGTCCATCCCATTATTTGGTGGAGAATGGCATTTGAATTATAACCATCATCTTCAATATACCTCTTGTGATCAGTTTATAAAATCCATATAGCCAGATCATCCAATACCTGCCCTCCCAATTTTCTTAACTATTTTTTAAAAAATAAGAATGAACTTTACTTCCACTCCACTGCAGCTAACCATGGCAAGATCCACACCCTGTACTTGGCTACTACCTAGAACTGCTTAAGAACTCCTAGAACTTAAGCCATGATCTCCCACTCCCTGACCTCCAGTCCTTCCAAGTCTCTTCTGCTGTAGTGAGCCTTGATCTTTTAATGCCTCCATCCTTGATGCGTTCACTGTTTCCTGACCTCTTTGTGTATGTAACCTGGGTCTTCCATATGATTGTTCCAACTTTTCTCACACATTCCTTCTGCCCCCCGCCCCTATTTTTTCATTATGCATCTGGAGTACTACCATTATTTGCTCTTATTTTTCCTAAACCTGGAAAACTGTTCATGGCCAAAGAAGATGCAGTTGTGCCAACTGAAGCTACCACAAAGGCTTTGTTTTAACCTCTACTGGGCCCTTGCACAATTCAACAATTCATTCATTCACAGTTGCTCAGTTCCTTGAGACCCTGTTACAAATTTTTACAGCCTTCTAAATCTCCAATTCAGTACAGTCCACATTTCAAATCTCAATGTATAATCTGCATCTATTACATTACAATTAGAGAAGCTCTCTGAGCAGAACTCCTTCTATCTTCTATCACTATCTATTACCTTATCTTCACCCACACCCATCTTTACTTCCCTCTTCCTCTGCATTCTTAGATGATGAGGTACTTCTTCTTCTGTTAAGGCCAGACACAATCACCTTTGCACTGATCACTTCTCTGCTTATTGCTTTTCTTCCAGGCTCTCTTCAATTACTCCCACCAGATTCTTCATCTTCAAAACCTGCTTCCCTCCTTCCTCCTTTTCCCATGTCTGCAACTTGTTACATGTAATTCTTCAGTCTTTTTTCCCGCAGTTCCTTGCCCCACATTCATGAAACATGAAGCAGTGTCATGCCTTGTTAATTTTGCTGATGTCATCCCTTTAACTGAAATATTCTTGCTCTGTTTTGCAGTTTGTAAAACTACTTATCTTACAAGACTCAGATTGGGTGCTGCCTCCATGCAGGCTTTCATGACTCCCACAATCTGAGTTAGTCACCTTGCTTTCAGGTTGCCTAGCAACCTTTTTCCCTATATTTTATTGTAATTATTTATATGGCTGTCTCCCTTGTAGATTTGGTGCTCCTTAAGGACTAGAATTTTTGCTTTATTTATTTTTATATTCCAAATGACCAGAACAGTGCCTATAATAATGTGGTTGAGAAATGGATACTGGTTAAACAAGTGAATAGGAATTGCTCATAAAATCAACATAGTACCATACATGTCACCTTTCATCAAAGTGGTTTCATTTCATTGACCTTTTTTGGGTGTCTATGGATTTTATCATAGGGTCAGCTTTTAAAGCTAATAATAACAATACAGTTTTTTGATATAATACCTTCTGTTTATTGAGTTTGTCTTAGGCACTATGCCAAATGATTCATACGATATGCCACTGAATCTTTATAACTCTAAAGGCAATCCTATTATCCAAATTTTAGAGGTGAGGAGCTGAGAATCAGAAAGGTTAGGTAACATACCTAAAGTCACAGAACCAGGAGGTTGCAGAGCTACTTTTGAAACTTGGTTAGGTCAGCTGAAAGATCCATGCCTGGAGTACTGCATGTACTGCCCTTCTATCCCCTGGCTGCTTTTCCCTATTTCCTGGTCTCTCCTTCCCTACTCCTTTGCATTGCTTTCCATTGGTCTGACTTGGTACTGCAGCTTGAATACCCTCCTCCCTCTGCCCATCTCTGAGCACTGTAAAGATTATGATGTCAATGGGGTTCTGTTCTGTAGCTATCTATCTAATCTACAGCACAGAGTGATTGTTTTGAAGAAACCCAAGGGTTGAGAGAATTCATTTTTGAATAATCATTTAGTAGTGAAGTGCTACTTAGCATTATTTGTCTTAGATAATTAGGAATCTTCAGAAGGGAGGCACTATAAGCAGTTAGGGATAGTTGGAAATGTTGCCCTTTGAGTAGCCATTTCTTTTCTTCCTTTGTCACTAGCAAAATTGTAGTGTAGGATAAATTCTGCAGCTTAGACCAAGAGCAATTCTAATATGTGAATCAGAAGCCCCACATATGTAACACTGTTAGAAAGTCCTCTGTGCATGTATAAGGTAAGGAGAATGAATGTCTCCTTTACCTGGTGACACGTGGCTGGTTTACTTAATCCACACATCTTCAGAGGCTGCCTTATATATACAGACTGCTTCTAGACTCTGAAACTAGATGGAAACTAGATTAAAAAAACTTAATCAAGGCATTACCTGATGATTCTCATTTTCTCATTGTCAGATAAATTGTATAATATCTGCTTAATACACACTCTTACATTATAATTCTTGCTGAAGTCTATATGACTTGATCCTAGACATTTATTATGTCCTTTTTTAAGGACCACTACTATGTCCAAACTCTGTCCAACTTTTCCCTGGTCTTCCATTTTAAAGCATTGTTGTACCTGTTATAATATGAATGAAATAATGATTTAGGTGATAATACTTAAATAAATTTTACTTTCTACTCAACCCACATGTGAAGCCTATATTCACTTGCCACAAGCATGGCACTCATTTAAACAGAAAAAACAAGTCTGTATACCTAATACACAAGTAAGAGTATTCAGGTACATGTGTGTTTTAGTAGTAAGAAAAACTGAGCAGAAAAGATGAAGTGTAGATCATTTTGAATTGTCTGAACATTCATTGGGGGCAGGGGGGTCTAGGTTAAATTATTTTTGAATATATATCTTTTGTATAATATACAAATGTTATATTTATATCTTATTTTTGGTATATTTTTTAAAAACCTCTAATATGAGATTGAATCATATTGTGAAATTTTATGTCCTCCCAAAGGGTTACTTTTCTTCGGAATATTAAATACTAGGTAGTCAAGGATGCAGTTGAGACTATCTTAATTTAAATTCACTCTTAAACTTTTTGACTTTGACCTTCTCATTTCCTGAAATAAGTGTGTATGAAGCAGTAACTCCTTTATTGGCTCATTTCAAAGAGTTATCACCTTCTAAAGCTACATATAAAATAGGCTTTCCAGATGAGGCTAATCAGTTTATTTCTAAACCTCTGTAGACAAAAGGAATGGCCAGCTGCTCCTTTCAGGATACTTCTAGATCTGACATTCTAGAATCAATGGAGGAGATGGTTGTAAGAAAACAGGTCAGGAGGCAAAAGCAAACTTTAGATCATAGGATTCCTGGATGTTTATCTCCCTGGTAACACTACAATTAACAGTTGGTGTTTAAATTGACTCTAGAATGCCTTACTCTTTACCTCTATTGCTAAATCCTATTTCTCAGTGTAAACAGGGTGTATCTGCCAGTGGGTTTTTTTTTTTTTTTTTTTCCTATCTGAGGTAAAAATATTCTGATTGTGACATCACCATTCGTTGTTGAGGAAAGGGTAAGTTATCACAAATAAAGGTTTATCTCCCTGGAATGAAATGATGGAGCAAATGAAAACTCAAGGAACACAATGCCTGTTCCCTTCAGAAGTTCTTAACCTTTCTTGTGGAGTGCAATAAAGATGACTTATGGAGAATGAGGCTTTGGTCAAGTTCCCTGGGAGAGGTTAGAAAAGCAGCAAATTAACCTGTCTGATACCTTATCAGTCAGTTTTGAGTAAGCAACTAAGTTAACATTCTTGCCTTCCACAAATCATTAAATCATACATCATGGACCTGGAAATCTCCTAGTTCACCTAGCATAAAGCATGGGTGGAATGTGAGGAAATGTCAGATCAAGAGTACTTTTCCCATCAAAAGAGAGTTAGTGATTCCTTTAAAACTTTAAGCTGTTTTTAATCTGAGTAAAGTCTGTTCCAGTTAGACCAGGAAGGCAAATCACTCCCAATCTATGGTCCTATTTGATAGGTTAAATTGGGACCTAATGGAATTGCACTAAGAGTTCTAAGGAAACAATGGTGAATACAATGCCAACACCTTTATAACCCCACAATGTCACACACACAAACACAAGGCACCAGATATAAAAGGGTGTTAAGCGTGGGTTTATTCTTCATGGTTCTGGTTGAAGAGTAGTAGGAGGGATTGGCATGTAGATAACCTACTCTCCCACCCACTTCCTATCCTCTCTTACCCTGTTTTTTAGGGGTTGAATTCATGCTATACATTTCTACTCTTGCCTCAACTTCCCCACACCTCTGAGAAATTCAAAACAAAGCATGGAGATACCAATACCTATTAGATACAGCACACACAATAACAGCAAATTAAAAATTACCATACTATGCCCAAGCAAACATGTCAAGAAGATGTCTCTGTCTTTCCACAGTTGGCTTAGCTTAGGGCTCATCTAGTAGAGATTAAGTACATTCTTGCTGAATAAGTACTTCCATGTTCACTGAGACACTGAGGATAAATCTGTTTGGAAGAAATTTGTGGGTACCAGAATTACATACAAAACCATGCAGCTTAGTACCCTCTCGTGCTGGCAAGTAGGGCTGTAGAGCCTGCACTCAGGTTTGAATTCTTGTCCCAGAGGCCAGCAGAGGCTGGAATGGCTCTCCCACTCCATCATCCTGGCTTGCTCTGGCTAGCCTTCAGGAGTGTCCAACCTGCAACCCAGGATGGCTATGAATGTGGCCCAACACAAAATCATAAATTTACTTAACCCCCCCCCCTTTTTTTTTTTTGCTCATCAGTTTCCATTAGTATTTGTGTATTTAATGTGTGGCCCAAGACAGTTCTTCTTCCAGTATGGCCCAGAGACACCAAAAGTTTGGACAACCCTGAGAGCTAATTAACTTTAATACCATGAGAAGCTTGAAAGGAAGACAAGTAATAAAAGTACAATCCAAGAAAGTGTACATTTTGCAATGAACTATGTCTTATTTATTTTTCTGTCTCTTTTAAGGTGATAGCCAAGTGTCTGGCCCCAAACCTTCCTTACTATCTGGATGGTAGGGATGGGCTTCTCTCCAGCTTTCATCTTGACAGTGGGCACATGAGGGGTTGTCTGAACACCAGCTGGTTGAGATAACCCCAGCAGCACTGCAGCATCCAGTCTATATAGCCATCCACACCAGTTTTGACCAAGACAGGTGGCCTATTAGGAGTTTCATCAGCAGCAAAGAGGGGGGATGAATGGATTCACCTCCATAAGCACCCCAATTTTTACTAAAGGCTTCTTCTGCCTTTATACCCTTAATTTGACAGTCTTCTCCACAAAGAGTTGTACTTTGGGAACTCTGGATTTTCATTCTAAACCAGAAAGATCATACTGCTGGCACATTTTTGCCAAAATCTCCCACTTCCAAACCTCACTTAGCTCATCTGAGAGGTTACAAATCTTAATCCTGCCTGAGTTTCCCAGGATCATTTGGACACTGTTGTAGTGATCTACAGCTGTGTTACATATCACCTCAGTACATAGTGGCTTAAAACAGCCATCGTTTTATTGATCATAATCTGCAGGTCAAGAACTCAGGCAGGGCTTAGTGGGACAGCTTATCTCTGCTCCCTGTGGGCTGGCTGGACTCGTTCCTGCAGCTGCACTCAGCTGTGCACTAGGCTAGGCTATAGGACCCAAAAAGCCTTATTGCAGTACGTCTGCTGGATCACCTTGGTTCTCCTCCTCCTGGCCTCTGCTCAGGAGAACTCCATGTGGTTTCCCATCCTCGAGGCCCTCTCTCTCCAGCAGGATGGCCTTGGCCTTTCCAGAGTTGCAAAAGTTAAAGTAGAAGTTACAAAATCTCTTAAGGCACAAGTTTAGAAGTTCCAGAATCTGCCCTCGGCAGCATTCAACTGATCAGAGCAAATCCCCAGATCATGCCAGATTAAAGAGGTGAGGAAAAAAAACTCTCCTGCTTTGATAGGAAAAGTAGTAAGAATATGCAGACTTAGGAAGAGTTGTGAGCTGTCATCTCTATAGAACCTGTGGTTTGGACCACTGGAAACCACAGACATGTAAGGTGGCCCCTAAATTCTTGCCCAGCTCAATCTCTCTTTCTCTCTTCACCAGAACAGGCACCTAACTAATATGCCTTAGCTAATCTAAGCCCACTCAAGACATGGCCTGGAGCATACCCTGAGTGTACACGTTCATGGCACATTCACCATTCATGCAGTAGACAGAGAGCTTGAAGCTTTTGTTTTCCAAAGGCATCCAGACCATTTCCTAATAGAACTGTGGCAGGAAGTGATCCCCACTCTCCCTCTCTGTCTCCAGCCCTGATTTTCAGTCTAGGTTACCCTGTAGACATTTGTGTGAACATGGGCCATTGAGTTTTCCCCAACTTACTCTTTCAACTCAGAGTTGAAGTGTTATTTTCATTGGCTCTGTATGCCTCTACATTGTTCCAGGATCTACAGTGTTAGCCTGTAGTATCTGTCCTTTTCCTAAAGTTTGTCTCTTGATTAAACTGCCTATGTTGCATGTTGCATGAGAGTGCAGAATGGGAGATGGAAACTGATTAGAATGTATGGATTCAGGCCCACTTTGACACTGAGCCTTTGTTCCCCTCCCCCTTCAACCTTAGGCCTAATTCTAAGAAATGATCTTTGCTCTCTATTGGGAAGGGCTGTCACTGACACACCCCATAGGATACTTTTTTGTATATCCAAGTAAATAAAAGATCATATACTTTGTATGCAACTTCAGACCTTGGTTGAGCAGCTATGATTGGATAAGGATTCCAGCACAATAAAAAATCAGGAGGTGGCATCAAGGAAAACACAAATATTATCTTAAAATAATATGCCTAATCTGCATGTAGAGATAAATCTGTACTGCATATAAATTTCACTCATATTTTGCTCAAATACACACAATTCCTCTGCACTAGTTCACATGGCACAGTAATTCCTCAAGGTCACAAGCCATGTTAGGAATATCGTGACAGAAGGATAAACTATCTCCCCAGCAAAAGATGTGCAAGTGTATAACATTTTGTATTCATTTCAAGACATTTGCTGATCCCCTGAGTTTTAGCATCCATGAACTTATAATGAATTCTAGAGAAAATGGGATGTGGCCTTTTGGAACATCTCAAGGAAGATGAAGATCAACTTAGAGTAATTTTATTGGGAATTATGTGGTCAGGACATATGTATCCTTCAGCATTCCATTTTAATTAATGTTTCATGTGGATCTCATTACATAGGTGACCTGCTCTTTGGTCATCTCCCCCTTGCTTTCGAAAGATCTGATGGAAGTATCCTGTAATAACCATGCAAGCTTTCAGATCAGTGTCCCTTCCTTGGGGTGGGGGTGGGGGAGAAGTCCTCTTAATCTTTGCCTCACGTGCATCATAGTTCTGAGTTTTGTAAGAGGAGGATCTTATCCTGGAGGGTTTGGTGACTATCTAATTTTCACATGAGCATAATAAACTGAAATTACCAGTTAACATACATCCAGTCTATTGTCCAAAGAGATACACAGTCTTCTAGGGGAACAGAAACAAATCTGCAAAGGGTCAGATGTAGTATGGGTATTTCTGAAGCCAGGTACTGAGTCCATTCTTATGGGTAATGGGTGTAGATGTGCTCTTGATGAGTTACCACATCAAAAGAGGTCTAAGTAGAGTCATGAAATGTAACCTGATAGTAAAATCCAAAAGCAATTGAGATTTCCCAAGCATAGTTCAGCACTTCTTATATATATAGTTCAAGTGCAATGTCTAGTCCAATAGAAACCTAATTGTTAGGATGGCCTTCACACTAGATATTTAACAAATTTGCCTCATTTCTAGATTATCAGTGGCTAAATCTTGAAGATGAAGAGGAAAATAAAATAATGTAATAACACCCTGGGCAGGTAGAGTGCCTTTTATCAGTGATCGCAAAACACCTCATAAGCATTAATTAGTTCTTCAAACATGCTGAGAGAGACATGGAGTTGTGCCCATTGTGCTGATGAGGAAGCAGATGCTGGGTCAGGGGTTGGTGACTTATAAACTACCCAATCTTGACCAGGCCTGGATAGGAAGGAAGAAAAAAATGTTTAACTCAGAGACAGAGCATCAAAGCTACTCGCCCAACTCTGATCATCAGTTACCAGTCAACCATGCGCTGGCCCCATCCATCCATGATTACCATTTGCTGTTTCTTCCTTGTCTTACCATCTTTAATCTTAAAACTAGGTAATATAAGCATGTCATTGAAGTAGATATCAACCAAGCTGAACTTTACAAGCTGTGCTTCCTGCAAACCAAATAAAAAGGAATCAGGGGAGTATTGAGTATAACACATTTATTTTACAGGCCTTCCAGAATATTCATTATAAGGACAGTCTGGGATGAAATATCAGACTATAATCAAACCCACTGTAGCCCTTAAACACTCAGTTTTGAACAAGTTATCCCTCTCGAGGGCACTAATGATAAGATGCTATCTGGGTTCAAGACGTTCCAATACGTTAGAGGAAGTGCAGCTAATTTTAGCCTCTAGTGTTTCACATCATACACCATGAACTGGCTAAGGCACTATGCTAAGAAGGTAATGCCTGTTCACGGGGCATGCTTACTACATCTCACACACATGTATGTGAATTAAGCTCTCCTTTTCCTTCATCCTCATTAATCCTCTAGTTTTCCAAACTTTCTCAGTAAAGCACATTCAAGCCTCAGTCTGGGATTAACATCTGAGCCAGAAAAAAAGCCAGATCAATGTTCACAAAGACCATCTTATCAAAGGAAATTCCAAAGCTTCTCAATTGGTCAGACACCCTCAGTGGAAAACATCACCCTTTTTGGGTATTATTATAGTAAGCCTTTGATATAACAAAAATATGTATTATTCTATAAAAATGCAATACATATATACCAAAAATATCAGAATATACTGTTTTCTATCTCCTCTTGCCTTTTCCAAAATAGGCAACAGACAGAGATTAGGACTTAAACAATGATGACCACTATGGAAAGAAGTGTGAGCTACAAAATAAAATCATGATAAGTTAGTTCCATGTCACATCACTAGAGAGAAAGTTTACACACAGCTGGGGAAAAGATCTTTTTCCATTGACCCTCTCAAAACAAGCCATGACTTCACTGGGGATGGTTATTTGGTAAATTCTACTAGAATATCATGCTCTGGGATTTAGGAATTAGAGGAAGGGGCCAGAGGGAAATTTAAAATAGCCCTAGAGGGTGGTCAAGCCTGGTTCACAGATCTGCTGCCCCGTGTAACCCACAGCCCTCTGGAAGCTGTAGCAGTGATGTGTTTTACTTTTCTATTTTGAGCCTGTGACTCACATTACAAATATTGACTTCTATTTCTCTATTAGCATCGGATTTTTTCTTGAAGCCTCCAAATTGACTTTGACTATAACTTTGGTTAATATTAAACCTCTTGGGTCAACACATTTTTATAGCTGTGAGCTGCTCCAACCACATGGAGTGGGGATTGGCAAAGAAGCATTACAACCAGGAGCAGGACTCAGAGAAGGCTCCTTGAGGTCCCCCTTCCCCTTCCCCCCTTCTGCCAACTACCCTGCATATTCCCACCAGATTCATCTTCCCCAAAGCCCCAGTGGGGTCATGGTTTCCTGGTGTAAAAGCCTTCCATGACGCCCCATTGCCAAGAGAGGGAGGTTTGAATCCCATACCCTAGCACTCAAGGGTATGTGTGGAAAGTTTTTACCTTGTCAAACTCCAAAGACTTCAACAAATGCCTCACCTCCATACATATACATAGTCTCTTCCTTACTTAAATCCTCCAAGTGTTTTCAGCCTTTCTTACCTAAACTTGTGCATAGGTAAATTCTCACTCAGCTTTTTCTGGCTCCTCCATCAGAGACTCTGACATATTCATCTTTGTACCCTCTATATAACTAGCACCAGAGCCAGGCACATGGGAGATGATGAGTGAACATTTGCTGAGCTGAAATATGTCTCCAGCCTTATCTATTTCCTTTAGACACATGATTAACAGTCACATGAAATAATTAAAATAGCCATGCTACAAGGTGACTGGAGCAAGACATCTCAGGGAAAAATGGGTGGTTTGGGGTAATTCCCAACTAAAAAAGAACATGTATTAGTATATTCTTCATCTTCTCTAGGACAGTAAAAGAAATTATAGCCAAAGTTGAAGTGGACATGAAAATATAAGTGAAAGAGAGCCACAAAAATAGAAACCTACAGGGAACTCAGCATCTGAACAGCCTTTCTACAATGAGGTCTTTTGGGGGATACATTAAAGAATAGAATTAGGGCAGGAAATGTATTTTTTTCCTGCCTTCATAAATTTTCTGGTGGGTGACCATGAATAGAAAACAATAGGAAAGATGGAAGGACAGGAGAAAAATTAAAAAGGAGAAGAACCTAAAAACCAGGTAATTCACACAGAAGAAAAGGAATCCCTTGACAACAAAACATAGATTTGACCACTCTCCTTCACTGAACTGGAAATAACCAGATAAAGTCCAATCATTTCATTTGCTGAGGAAAAAATGGAGGGCCAAGGAGGTCAAATTATTTCACTTCCTCAGGGTGCAAGTACTTTGACTAAAGACAGAAACCTTGGCCATGACAGTTGAGCATCCTAATCAGGCTCATTTTAAACATAATTGAGCACCTGAGCTGCTGATGGAGTCCCCTCCAGCCCATAGTTTTTCATGTCCCTACTCAACATTAAGCAATGCTGTGGGTGCTGAGGATACAAAACAGAATTTTTTACTTTGTCAAAATATATTCAAATATCATGAAGAAAGACTGAATGATTCTAAAAGTTGGTTTGTGCATAGCTTTCTCAACAAAGTTGGGCAGGACACTTAATTTTCCAAAGGTTTGATAAATATCTTCAACTTATATGTCATAGACTATGCCCAATTGTTAACTTGCATTTGCACAAATGTAACCCTGGCTGAAGGAAGATGAGGAAGGATTTCCAATCAATTGCTGGTATGGTGGTCTCTTTGGCAGCTCAGGCCAAGGAGTGTGTGTAGGTGCAGGCAGGCTTCCGTGCATGCTGATTTGTCTCTTATCCACTCCCTAGTGTTTCTGCAATAAAAAGAACTGACCCATATGTAATGTGGGCATTCTATCAGCTGCTTTTTATCAACCTTGCTTTCTTTTTTAAAAAATTTTTTATTTTTATTTCTTAATACATTTTATTGATTATGCTATTACAGTTGTCCCATTTTTCCTCATCAACCTTGCTTTCTTGAAACACTAACACCCATTTGGTTTTAGAAAAATAAAGGGAGCAGGAGGTTGTTTGACAATTAACCTTTCTAGAAAGTCTATAAGTGATTTGTGAGTTTTCTCATGCTTTGCAATAAGGGATGAATAGAGGATGTATGTTTCTATTTTATCACATCCCAGTGGATGCTTAAAGTCCACATTTTCCTGTTGCTAAAACATAATGGAAAAAAAATCAGCTGAAAAAATCCCTTAAAAGGAAAGTAGCAACACTTCTTTCATGACTCATATTCAATGTCAATAGAAAGATTTATTTCCTCTGAAGATGCACTTTAAAAAGAAAAAACAACCAAAAATTCTAAAATGAAATAAAAATCTTGCCACACGTTATAAGCCCAGGAGAAAATGTTGTTCTCCCAAATCCATTTGTGCACTTACATCCTTTCTTTTCTCTCAAAACAAAAAACTGTACCATCTTCACTTTCCAACATAGGCATATGAGGTAGATTTGTGATAAAACTAAAAACTGGATATTCAATGAAGTTTTTCAGCAATCTAGTCTGAAGTGTGAATAGACTTATGTAACAGCAATAAGCAAATCTTTCGAGAAGGAAGTTACCTTTCTTCAGACATTCAGCAATATGCATATCACCTTGGTCCTTGACTATGTTAACATGCCCATGGATCAATACCCAATACATATTTCATCCATTTTAAAGAGTATTGACAACACTCACTGAGTGATACATAAGTGTCAGGCACTACATAAGTACTTTCTATGCATTATTTCATTGATTCCTCATATGGTCTCATGGGCATGATACACAAGCTTTCATCAGTTCACAGATGAGAAATTAATATTTCCTAGGTGTTGATTCAAAGTGGAGTGAGTGGCAGGCCAAATTAGGGGCAAAAAGAGAAAGTACGAATCCTTAGAAAGAAAACTTCCCTATCCTGCACCTTGCATTTGAATTTACTTTGCCTCCCAGAGTGCAAGGCAGAAAAATAGAGGAGGTGAGTTCAGGGCCACAATGACCCACCCTGAAGTCTATTGAAAAGCCAGACAAAAGGTAGCACACATGAGAGGATGCCCTCTGGGTCTGCCCCTCACCATTGCTTCCCCAGTGTGAGGTGTATGCCTGACATTAAGTGCATTCAAAATACATTTCCTTGGTAGAGAAGGATTGCCTCTCTCCTGCATGCTAAAGTGATTTTTGCATGATCAAAATCCCTGGTCCAATGGTATATGCCTTTTGGGGAGGGAGGGTGAGATTTTTAGAGAGAGAGAGAAAAGAGAGAGAATGAGAGGATATAAACTAAATTAGAGCACAATTCCTGAGCACTTCTGATTAACCTCATACTTCTTTGGAGTAAGTCGGGAGCATGTTACAGGCAGCGTGGATGATGGATGCACCACCCTCGGAGCTCAGGCCATCTATCTACTAATGCCTGCAGTTTCAAGGCTATCAAAAAAGCCTTGACAACTTTTCACTTACAAGCACTAAATAGGGTACAATTAGCCCATCATCTCTGTAGGATTAACATGCTCAGCTTCCCTTTCCTGACTTCTCTGTACTCACAAGATCCACAAGCCAAAAATACACTATCCCTGCTGCCGACAAGGCCACAGAGCTGCACTGTGCTTACTGCCCTCTGAGTGCCCTTCCCATTTCTGACCCCATTTGCTATCAGAAGTTTCTTTCCTGTTGAGCCTTCTAACTCATCAGTTAGCACAGGAAAAAAAGGTCTAGCAAGCAAGCAGCTGTGTCCCTCATATTTCCTGCAGCCCCACTGTGGCCTTCAGCTCACATCTTGCATGTTGGCCAGGTTTCTGCCTCATTTTGCCCTCCATGCACCCAGCACCTTATTCCTGCATAGAAGACACACCCTCTGATGACTCAGGGTCCCTACTTTGGCTGCCCATTGCACCAAAAGCAAGCCTTAAGTCAAGTCTTTTTCCACCTTTCATCACATGTACATCTCATCTAAAGAAAGTATGAGCATCCAGGGTGCAGTTTAGAGCCTGCTCCCAGACATGGGACCAGAGATGGTAACTAATCAGATAAGAGCATCTGTACCAATGAGACACTTGCCTTTTAGGCAACTGTGCCTTAACTTGGAGGGAGAGCACATGTTTCTAAAGCTTCTTCAAGAGCTAATATAACAGTGAGAATTTTGACACAGTGAAAAGTCAAGGGTCAAGGGTCTTTGGAATGCCTCCCAGCCTCATCAGCAGGTACTGTTTAGTGCACTACTCTCTGATTATGTTTCCCACAGCCTGAGCCTTCACTGCTGTCTTTCTGCACTTAGATGCCTGGCCTCCTTGTGGCCCTCAGTGACGACTTGATAAACCATTGACCTCAATTATTAAGTGTGGAGCAGAAACAGTATTAAACCTGACTCTCCATTCCCAGTTGAGCTATCATGTGTCTCTCAGTAACTTGGCAGGAACCTTTTTCTCACCCCATGTCCTTCCTATTACCCTGCAGTATGCCCTGAACCCTCCCAACCCCAGGAACCCCAGAAACTCAACTCCAGCTTCTCAACAGTGAAGCTGTTGGGTACCTGTGCTGGTGGTTTTTGCAGGTCAGCACTTAATCAACAAGATCCTTCCTTCCCCAGCAGTCTGATGATCACCGGGAGTCAAGAGGGTTATTCCGTGTTTCACTAATCACTGTTTTGACTCCTGGGAATGAGAATTGTGCCTCCCTAAAAGAAAGCTGAGTCATTCCCAAGCAAAGAATTACTGTTTTGTTAGTTTTGTTTGCTAAAAGAGCATCTTAGAGGATTCTAGATAGGGATGTAGAAAGAACTTCATTCCTCTTGGCCAGGGCAGCCTGAAAAGTCTGGAAAACCTGGTTGCTGCATCATTACACAAAGGAATCACAGGGAGAAACTCCACTGACTAACTACCACAATAATCAGAATTAGCAGGTCACACATGTTTAGCAAATACCATGTGACATGTACGTCTTCAGTACCATTTAAGTCTCACAGCAACCCGATGAAGTAGGTACTGTCTAGTTCTAGTCTAGAGGCAAAGAAATATGGCAAGCGGCAGTAGTGTGCTGGCACATGTCAACAACAGACTCTCCAGGCCAAAAAGCCCCAATGTGTAACATTTGCCAGTTTCTATGGGCTAAATCTTCACTATATCATGGAAGATTTTTAACTAGCAACCTGATATTGGTGACTGCAGAGTTGGGAAGAGTTATGCAATTGGTTTTCTCAAGCCAGCTCCAGCACACACTGAATAGAGAGGTTAAGTTACCTACTCAAAGTCACAGGGCAAGTATATGGCAGAAATGGATTTTGAACACAGGGCGCACTGCTCCAAAATTCTCACTCTTAACCACTAACAAAGCATAGCCAGAATCAACTAGAAGCGCCTCACTGATTAGTACACTGTTTGGAATGTTTATCTTGAACAAGTATCTTCACAGATAATCACAATGGTATTTGTTGGCACAGATGAAGTAACAACATATCTTGATCATTTTTGTCTTCCCCACATCTGAGATGGCACTTGCGCATTGTAGGTATCCATTGACGGCAGTGGATTTTACTGGGTTTAACCAACTGACATTAAAGGGCATGGGATGGTCTTTGGGGAAGTCCTTGGAAGACTGAGGCTCAGTATTCTAGAGAAGGGGCAGTGTGAGAGGCACATGCCACAGGGTGAAGGTTGACAAAGTGCAATAAATGCTGTGGAGCAGGGTCCTTAGAGAGGACTTTTCTATTAATCTTTTCCCCAAGGCTGGTCCTGGCTCCTGGGCTCAGAACTGTAAGTGGAACATAGTTGGTGACACCATGCTTGTTGAGAACTTGTTTCCCTTCTTTGATGCATTAAGCTGACAGTGAGTCACTCTGGTTTGGCTTTCAAATAAAAGGTAGAGGCAGGAGAGGCAGAGCATCCTTTGCAGATCGACACTAGCAGCTGTCCGGGGTATAAAAGTGGAATGTGGCACGTCTCACTGTTGTGCATCTAGACCAAGGAATTGGTTTGCGATTCACTGCCTTCAGAATGAAAACTGGAAGACTCAGCCAAGAGGTATCAATTTAGCTAGCCTGAGAGGTGGAGAAGGATGATTGGGGTGCTGCTGTCATATATCAACATAAAAACTAGTTAAAGCATAAGCTATGGTTGTGCCAAAACCCTGGCATGATTGTTGGTCAAAACACACCTTTACCTGGGCCAGACATAGCATGTTTACATACATGGCTCTTGTCCAAACCCCAAGTAGACAGTTTTTAGCACCATTTCTCAAAGGAAAAATCTCTGCCATAAGTGTATTCCTCTGGCCTGGCAGGAAGCCTTCAGCCCACTCAGATGGTTCAATTGAAAGGACTTTGATAAAGGGACTGCATGAGGAAAAATGGACAGGTTGAAGACAAATAGCCCAGTGAGCCATCCAGGGACCAGCAGCAGTGGGGAGCCTTTGCTACTCAAACTTAGAGTGGAAGGAGGATACGTGACTGGAATGCAGCAAGGACGGCAGCCATGGAGAGAGCCATGGCCACTCCTGAGGAGCAGAGCCATGAGAGAGCCATAACCAGACCTGGAGGAATGTGAAAAACAAATGCCCTGACCCTTCCCTGGCAGCAGCTGAAAGCTAGGGGGTGAAGGAAGGGGTCCTTGCTTCCTGGACACAGAGCACGACAAGGAATGGCAGAGGATGTATCTGAGGGGACATAGGAGAACAACCAAGACATTGTGTGGCTTTCCCAAACTCACAAAAGAAGTTTCGGCTGTCAGGGCCTGAGAGAGAATTCAAGCTTCCCAGTGCTGAAGAGAGACCCCAAGAGACAGACCAGAGACATTGTGGCTTTCAAAAAGCCACTTCAGCTGCCTGGGCCTCTGTTTTTTCACCTCTGAAATGGGACACTGAAATTAACCATAAGACACTGCCACTCAAATACTTAGAATTTCCCCAAATGCTACTAGTCATACCATGTCTTGCTGAAATTGGAACTGATTTCTCTCCTGTCTTCTTTTCCCTCTTTGAATATAAAATGCATAAGGCATATTAACATGAAACAACAAAATAGCACTATAGTGTGAAAGCTTCTAAGTCACCTTTTGGCAACCTAAGGAACAGAACTGGTGAGACATGGAGAATTCCTGGTTACTCAGAGGAGCAGCAGGAGCTATGACCCTACTGTTTAATACAGAGTGTGGGGTTTTCCAAGGGGGTGACAGGGTTGGAGATTCATTCACAGTGCTGGTGGGCAAGTGGTGGAAGGATCCAGACACACATGCACACACCCCAGCACCACCACCTTTACCACAACCACCATCACACACTAAATCTCTACCAGATTTCTGGACATATTTTAGGATGATCAGTGCATGCCACATGGTGATTCATTAATACTAGAAGACAACCTGCAGCACTGCACACAGGTACTTTAGTAGCACAGACCTTACAGGGTTACTACTACAAAAATTAAATGACTGCATGCGAAAATGCATGATGCATAGTAAGTGTGCTGGACATAGTTTCCTTCCTCCACTTTTGAAATTTTCACACTGATTTTTGTCAATGTATTTCATCGCTTTTTAGCTTTTTCTTCATCCCTGCCCATTAGATTCTATAGCAAATGCCCCCTACTTAAAAAAAAAAATCATTTTAATAGATCACATGTTGCAAATAAGGAAAGAAACAAGAAAAAGCAGTGTTTTAAGCATTATAAGGTAAATATTGCTTGTGGCTGGGTTAAAGGGGGCAAGAAGGGGTCACATGCCCACTGAAAGGGGTGAAGAACAAATTGCTGGAAGAAAACATTGCCTTCTGCCCAAGTAGCTCCTTCAGGGTCTCAGAGAGTTCAGCCCTCCCCATAATAAAAGCAGGAGGGGTCATCCTAGGGCACACAGCTTTGCCTGCTCTGGCCTACAGGTGCATCTGCTTCACATAAACAGATTTGTTAATTCAGTGAAACAAATGGTTTGACTAATATTTTTTTCTCTGAATCCACCACTTATTTGGGCATCTCACTAAAACAGGCTTTCTGTGCAGTAAGATCGCGTGATGTCAGCCAAGCGCTGGCAGTCACATGATGGTACAAGGGAATAAGGTAATTTAAAGGTTATTACTGTGGAAGGGGAGGAAAAGATAATTAAGCATTTATATTTGAGCTTGGGCAGGTAATCCCCACTTACCCTGAGAGTGGGTATTTACCAAGCTGAAACGTATGGCTATTTGTGTATCTGTTGCAAACTTGCAAAGATCTCAGTGCCAGCAACAGGATAACAGAGCACACGTTCACTTTTTACTTAGTTGTTTCAAAACTGTGTGGTTGAAAGGTATAGCTGCTTAGGTTCTGTGTCAGCCTGGGATGTCATGACATGGCTTCTAAAAAGCAAAACGCAGCAGCTGACAGTGATCATTAGCTGGGTAGCAGACTGCGGCAGGGAACCTGAAAGTGGCCTCTTTCTGTGGTGCAGTGGGAGCCTCTGGAGGTGGTGGCATTGCTGAGCTCCCCCAGCCTGAGCCTGTGACGACATGACATGGACCAGCATGTTCTGGGGTGGGTGATTGATGTGCAAGAGCTCAGAGGCCCAGGAGTAAATGAGTCAGCAGTGGGAAGCAGGAGCAATGAAACAGGGGTTTTCTCTTGAATTCTTGCTTATTTTGGGACAGTATGATGCTCTTCTCAGAGGGAGCAAATAAAGTGTTAGTGGATGGAGTCAGGCTTATGTAACTCATTTCTAAAACAAGTGGGTGACGTCACTGAAGGAATCAACACCATCATTAAAGAAGTTAAATAGAATTGATGTAAACACAGCTGGCCTTCTTTCAATGTGGACTGATACTATCCTCAGCTCTGCCACTAATTAGCTGTGTGAATTTGGGCAAGCATTCTGGGCCTCAGTTTCCTCAAGTACAAAATAACAGGGTTGTTCTTGGCAATGCCCCAGGTACTTTCCAGATCTGACATCCCTCAATTCTACTGGATGTCAATAATGATAATTTTAGCAACACTTGTGATGACAATGGTAGTTAATATTTATTGAGGGCCCACCATGCTAGAGACTTTAAAAAATATATCAGAACACATGATCTCATCATTTCCTCCAAACAAACTCAAGAGGCAGAGAAAACAATTATCATGGTTTTGCATGCGGGGAATCTGAGACTCTAAGAGGTTAAAGGTCTGGAACAAAGTCATGTACAACTAGTATATAGTTGATTTGATCAGGGTCTCAGCAGAAAAGAGATGACACATTCAAAAAGATTTAGCCAAGAGTAATTTAATAAAGGGGCTCTTTATGGAGGTGTTGCCAGAGCTAAAGGAGCCAACAGGGATGACCAGGCACTGGGACTGGTGACAGCAGGGAGCTGAAGGGGGCCTGAAGAGGAAATGGATGTCACTGGAGCCTGCTGAGGACAGAAGCAAAGAGGAGCCACCTGGCAAGAGCTGTAGCCACTGAGAAGCACAGCTACCATCAGAACCAGAAAGAATCTGGGAAGGGAGAGGAATAAATATCCCAGCCTCTTCATCTCCCCTTGCCTGCCTACATCCTGCTGACCCCTCTCATTGCCTGAACCCAAACCCATCCAGAGAGTGAAGGAGCCTGGAGTACATTCTAGAGAGGTCAGCCTCCTGATACCAGAGTAGGGCAGTTAGGTAAAGAGAACAGATCTGTAGATCAAAAATAAATAAATAATAAATAAATAAATAAGCAAGCAAGCAGTGGAGCAGAGCCAGGATTACAGCACAATTCTTTCAGAGTCCCGAGACCTTGAACTTCCTTACTACATCTGACCTGGGTGACACATGCATAAGAAGCAACACTGCATATTCTATACTATAATAGGACCATTGGGACTTGGGGAGCCCTGAATTCATGGCCAATGCTCAGGTAGCTCTGGTTGTCAATGTTGATGGCATCACAGCATCTCATATCATAGTAGTCTGACTGCATTTGAAGCTCTTTCTCCTGAGGGCATATCATTGCTTATGAATGTTACAGAGATGGCCATGTAGGGGGTGGAGGGATATTCCTCATGTCTTTTCTATAACTAATGGAATAATGTCCAACTTCGGAACATAAGTTCACAGAAAAACGTAGGCTCAGATATCTGCAAACACATGGAGATGTACACTCTGCTCCAATGTTCTTTGCATGGAACTGTATGTGCCTTCAACCCACCCACATCGCTTTCCCCTTCACCCAGCACCACACACAGGATGCTGTGGGCTCATCACCATCAGCCCCTTTCTGTGCCATCATCTTGTGCACAGGCTACTCCCTCTGCCTGCAGTGACTTCTTTCCTCACTAGTTGAAACCAGATTTCTTCTCCAGGAAATGGATCAAAGTTCACCTCTCCTTTGTGAAGCTTTCCTCACCTCCCTGTTCACTCCCTTATCTACATTTCTTTGCACTAACTTCTATTGCAGCACTTATCATTATGTTGTAAAGATTCTGTTTGCTTCTGCACTGGACTGTGAACCCGCGAGGAAGTGTTAGTTAAAAACAAAACAAAACAAAAAAGAACAGCACTAGCTAACATTTATTTAGCACTTACTGTACATCAGGCACATACATTAGCTCAGTTAAGCCCTACAATAACCCTATGAGATAGGTGCAGTTTTTATTGCCATTTTACAGATGAAGGAACTGAAGCCTAGAAAGATTAACTTGCCTAAAATGTTACATAGCTATACATGAACTTACAGTTATTTTTGGAAGTTGTGAGAGTCTCAAATTCTTCTCTCAAAAAAACTTGAATTGTGACCCATCCTGTATAAAAACATAAAAAACAACCACACAAAATCACACACACAATAGGTTGCCAGTAGCTTCTACCTAGTCCTGAAATCTTTAGGTGACCACATTCCCCTGAATCTTATTTCACTCTGGTTTTGAGTGTGTGTGTGCACGTCTGACTTAGTAAACAAACAGAAAACCTAAGCAGAAATTCTAGATACCAAAAAACAAGCAGAGATTTGGCTACAAACTGAGATGAGATTGCAACATCCTTACCAAGTACACATGAGACCAGAAGGCTGATTCTAGGGTCCCACACCACTAAGAGCACATAAGGAGTCAAAAGGCTCCCACTCTCACCTGGCTCTCCTGTCTCTCTGATGCCCCAAGCTTGGACTTCAAAATGAATTAAAAGGAGACTAGCTTCTGGTTTTAGATTGGGTTGATGTGAGTGCAAAATAGTCTTTTAGAATATCTGTATATATTTTGCAATTTATTTCACATAAATGAAATATATACACACACATACACGCAGGGAGGGATAAAAGTAGATTTACAGTTGTGAGGACATGAAACAGTTTATTCTTGTATTATTGTTGATTAGTATTATATTATTTTTCATATGAAATATATATATCACCCTTCCCACAATGTATCAATACATATCAGTGGGACAGGGTGAAATTCAACCTGACAGAAATCTGAGTAGAGGGAGATAAGAAGGTTAATGAGGTAATAGTTCAATAGCTTCCCAGGATTCTTCTGATTTTATCCCTCATTGCATCTCACAACCCATTCCCAATCCTGTCCCTCTAAGAGCCAAGGGTTTTTCTCAGATGGTTTGATCTCCTACCAATGCCCCTCATTCGGAATGGAAACTGCCACTGAAATTCATTCCCCACAAGACCACCAGAATTACCTTTCAATGTCACTCAACAAATATAAAATTTTTCACCAAATTTTTTCCTGTCCAAATCCTTGGAAGACTCCAAAGACCTCCCGTTCACAATTGGAGTCTGGCCACATTTCAGTCTTCATCCTCCAAACCCCCCAGCTGCTCGATCCACAGCCGACTGCTAGGTGATCCCACAGGAAGATTCAGTATCCTTTTAAATTTTCTTTATTGACTTGAGAGAGAGAGACAGACAGACTGATTTGTTGTTCCATTCATTTATGCATTCACTGCCTGACACTTGTATGTGCACTTACCAGTGATCAAAACTTGGTGAATTGGGATATCTCCTTAGTAACAACAACAAAAGCCACAATCTATTGAGGAAATCTGAGATTTCACATTTCATAATAAAGCATCCAATCTAGTTGCAAAAGGTCAATCAGAAATGTGGTCCATACGTATTTTACGGTTTAACACTGAGTGATATCACATTGCACTTGGGAGGGACTCTGTACCTTGGTCTCATCGCTCCTTAGGTCCCCCAGAGGCCTTACTCTGGTCTTAACCTAAATATATTAGGCCCTTTCCCACATAAAACCCTGCATGAAACATCCCCCCAGCCCCACAAGCAGGCACTCTGTGCCTATGTGGCCTGTACTTACTCCCTTCCTATGAAATCACTGTTGCAGCTAATACCATTTATGACCACTTACTATGTGTTGGGCACAGTTCAGAGTGCTTTGCATAAATTTCTCATTTAATCCTCAAACACATTTTTGAGCAGTGCTATTATTATCTCCAATAGACAGATGAAAAATGTGAGACACAGAGAGGTTAACTAGCTTGCCCAAAGCCACGCAGCTAGCAATAGAGCCAAAGACAAACAGGGGAGTTCTGTTTTAAATACAGTTGGCTTCCTGACTGCTCTGTCCCTTTTCAGCAGCTCTTGTCTCACTTTGTTGTGACTATTAGTCATTGGTTTACCTTCGTATTGATCTGCTTGTTTGTCTGTCCCACTAGACTGTAAGTGTCTTGAGTGCAGGACCCCCTGATCATTCATTATGAGCATCAGAGTGCAGGAGTCCTGATAGGAACTTGGAGGAAAGAAGGAGAAGGAGAAAGAGTTCTCCAATAACCCTGGAACCATTGTCAGACCCTGGCCTGACATTTTCAGAGTTCTTCATACTTTCCGTAGTAGCGTAACCCAGTTTCCTCATTAGTGTTCAATTCTACTGCAAAGAAACATCCTGACCCCATGCCTGAGAAGGCTGCATGTGTTATGGTACATAAAAAAAGAAGGCTTACAAATAGCAAGTGTTTTGAAAACCCTTTACTATATTCCCATTTCCCCTACCTGCCTCCACCCAAAAAAAAAGTTGGCATTATGAAACGCATGCTAAATATTGAGCTATTAAACTTAGGAATATTGAGAGAACTGTTTTCTTAAAAGCTTATTTTTTTCAGCTCTCCTTGTTTTGCCTTGAGTGTTTTTAGCAGTTCAAACAGGTTGGGTTGCCCACAGGGAGCAGGGCACAGGTTTTTTCCACCCGTAGGTTGAGGTATTCATTCCCACTTTAAACCTCTCTAAATTTATGTGCCAGTATTTTCCAAGTAGATGTATTTGTAGGTATGTTCGGGATACAACTGGACATTCACAGCATTGACTGAGACTGGGGTATGACAGCTGGACAAATTCAAGGTTTCGAGCTTCATCCTCAGCCTGAACTTTGGCAGCAATGGAAATGTTTGCACTTTGCAAAGCCTGTTATTCTGTGTGTGTGTGGGGGGGGGGAAGGCGTGCGAGAGAGAGAGAGAGAGAGAGAGAGAGAGAGAGAGAGAGAGAGAGAGACTTTGCTTTTGAGAAAATATAGTAATAATATAGTAATTGCCAGAATGGGCCAAGCCTAAGGTTTGGCTCCTGGGTTCCCGGGCTCCTGCCGTCCACAGTTTTGGCTCCTAAAGAGACACCATGACGTATTAGTATATTATTGTCAGAGCTCTCTTTGGCTTTTATGATACTTCTGTCTTTCCAATTCCTTCCTTCTATGTCACCACCACCTTTGTGACCTAGCACGGATCTATCATCTTTTCTATCTCAATTGATGGGGAGGGAAGTCAGGCTTACTGAGAAATAATTTATTTCCCCTTTTCAACATATAATTCTGTGAATTTTGACCAATGCATATAGTCATGTAACCATCACTATAGTGAAAATATAGAACAGTTCCCTCCCCCAAAAAATCCTTCCTGCTGTTCATTTGTAGTCAAATTCTTCTCTAAACCCTAGGTCCTGGCAACCACTAATCTGTTTTCTGTCCTTATAGTTTTGCTTTTTATAAAACATAAATAAATGGAAGTATATAATGTAGCCTGTTGTATCTGGCTTCTTTCACATAACATAATGTATTAGAGTAGAGATTCACCCATATTGTTGCAAATATCACTAGTTCATTATTTTTTTTATTCTGACTGATATCCTTTTTACTGGGTGCACTACAGTATATTATGGGCATACCAGTTATCCATTCACCAGTTGCTTATTTATAGATATTAACAATTATGAGTAAAGTTCCTATAAGTAATCACATAGTTGTTTTTTTTTATGAACCCAGGTGTTAATTTCTCCTGGATAAATACCCAGAAGTAAGATTTCTAGATTGTACAGTAAGTATACAAATATATTAAAAATTATAAGGAATTGCTAAATATTTCCCAAGTTAATCTGCCATTTCTTCACTCATCTAAACATTTTAAGAGACCTCAGCAGGGTTCCTGATCCTGTCCATTAACACCCAAACTATTAAGCAACATGCCAATGACATGAGTATAAAATAAATCAGACAACTCATGATCCTAGCACAGTGAACACAGAAATAGTGCACACACTAGTACCATTTTCCAGGGCTTTTAGGCTAGACTTTGTCATAGAATGATGCCCTGGAAGGGTTAACTCACCTCCTGTGGATGACTCTGTCTGCAAGTTGTGAATAAGTCATTCTGGCTCATGAGAGGATCAGGCCTATTATTAACAACACCCATTTTGGGGAGGAGCTGGTGAGGCCTGGGGAGCTAAAGAATGCCCTGGAATTGAGATGTTCTAGCACCTAATTCCGGCTGTGACAGTGACTCACTGGGTGATTCTGGTATATCAACTTGATGCTCCAGACTCAGTTTCCTAAAGTCTAAGATAGAATTGCACTGTTGACTCAACTCATTGCTTGGGATAGAGGAGGTTACAAATAGGAAAAGTGTCATACAGGGGTATTGGAGCTACTAGTCTCATAACATCATGTACTTGAGCACCCTTCTTCCCCAGAATGATAAGGCCCTTGGTTATACCATTCCTCAGATTGAGACTCTCTCATAAAGAGAAGTCACATGATTGCATCTATGAGAAACAGTGAGTCAGAGGAGTTTAAGGACTCCCTGGACTCTTTAACAATCTTTCTAAAGGTGTTCACTGACTCATGGAATCCCTTCCTTCTGCAACAATTTTATGAGTTGAAAATACTGTTGGGCATATAATTTGACCCTTCGCAAACATGTTATAGGTGAAGTCATCTCCAAATTGGCCATCTTACCTTTAGGTGCCTTTTTCTCCACAACCAAAATTCTTTTAAAAAACTAGTCCAGGATGACATTTAAGGGATCAAATGAATAGGGGATCGAAGCTGAGTCTGTCTACCCATACAGTCTTCATTGTTTGCTGTACACACCAGCTTACTACCCATGGCCAATACCTGCAACTCTGTCATGGGACTGCCCTTGCACTGCCAGGACCTACTTTGCCTTTCATACTGCCAATAGACAGATGCACCTGTGAATCCATGTTCTACCAGGGGCAGCCATAACCAATTAGTGATAAGTGTTGAGGTCTTTGGTTGGGATAATACTGAGGTGTGTGTTTTGCACCATTTTTCAGAACTTCTCCAGAGGCTTAAGTCACCTTTGTGGAAAGTGCATTCCACCCTTTACTGCCTGCCTTGTCAACCCACCACCCTACTCATGTCATCCTCAATATACTTCCTTGTGTTGTCCATATTACTACTTGCCCTCAAAGTCTCTGGTTCTGGGGGAATCCCAACTAAGATAGTCATCAACATTTGATATCTACATGTTTCCATATGCATTTTTTTCTGATCCAGGAATCCATAGTCTTTCTCAGATTCTAAAAGGAGTTTGCGACTCTTCTGAAATGATTAAGAACATTGCTAACATTTCTCATTCTTCTGCAAATCTGTGTCTCCTATCCCCCTTGAAATTTACTCCTCCCACAAGCCTCTCAGTAGTATTCCCTTGCTATTAAACCAATCTACAAGAAAAAATTTTACTTTATTTATATTAACATTTAACTCAAAATAACTAGGGGCAAATAATTCCCAGAAACATTTTGACTTGAACTGTTATTGAGGCACAAAATAGAAGAGATAGATTTTGTATTGTGAGGAATCCAAATAATTCTAAACACCCTAGAAAAAATTTTTGTTAAAGCAGTAAGGAAAAAGAGTTAGGTCAACTGATGAGCATTCTGCTAATAAAACATTGCTTAATATGTTTTCATTGCATAGATGAGGCTCTGACAATTCAATTTATACATGAACACATAGTGTCATATGCACAACAAAGACACTTATGAATGTTATAAGCATATAGGACAGGCACAATTGCTTTTAACTGTCTATAAAAGTAAAGGTGTGTACCTTTCTAGAAAAGCTTAACAACTAGGGTATGTCATTTAAATATTTTTACTTGCTGACTTATGACCTGTGATTCTTTTGGTGGTTCTTTGTCTTCAAGTTATTTCTAATGTACTGACCACACACACACAGGCACACGCCCTGAGCTTTCAAATCAAATGCACAATATTCTTATATATCAGGTATCAACATCAAGCACTATCAAACGCAATGGCTGACAGTCTTGAGTCTTACTCTCTGTCTTCAAAAAGCTGCCAAAACATACAAAATGAAACACTCCAATTCGCAGCATGGCTCTTTTGTCAGTTTACCTGATCTGAAATTCAACACTATCATAACTCCTAAAATTCTCACTTGTTTGCCTTAGGAAAAGGAAATAGCTATTTTCCTCAGTAGAGAGCTACCATCTGTTTGACAAAGCTTGTGTTTGACCTTCCTGTGTCTGCTCTTGCCAACAAACCATTCAAATTCTGCTTCTATGACATGGGGAAGAAATATAGCCTTGTGACTTACTAAAGAAATAACGTGAATGTGGCCATTGCAATGTGAGTATTGTCATCTCAACTTATGAGTAGAATCCAGTCACTGCAAATTAGCAGGAGGTGTGTGCACCTATCATTTCCACCATCTGCAAAGGCAGAAATGTCTGCATCTGCTCACACCCACCTACTTCAAGTACTGTTGACAATCAGGAATCCCCTAGAAATCCAAATAAAATCATGTTTTAAGCTGAATGAGTTAGAATTGCTTATTTGTTCCCTGGTAGTTGGTGGATGGTTAGAAAGACACATCCATTCTCAGAGGTACCACCTTGGGCTTTAAAAACATGGGGAATCCACTTGGATATAATTTGAAATGTAAAACAAGGCTTGGTAGAACTCCCAAGTCAACTAAAAAGGATTTTGTGCCAACTCAGATGCAGTTCTTGTGGTTCTGATTAAAGAATTGAAGCAAATTGTGGGACTTGGTATTTCATTAAAATGCAAAACTTTTAATTAACTTTATTTATTCATGAAATTTCTCCCTTTCTGTTTCTCACCTTCCTTCATTCCTCCCTACTCCTTTCCTCTTACACTATCTCTACTTTTTGTTGAAGTACAAAATGGACATGGAAAAGTATGAAAGCTTGATCAATTTTCACAAAGTTGAAAGTAGTTGTATACCCAGCTCCCAGGTTAAAAACCAAAGATTACCAGCAGCCCGGAATTCCCCTTGTGTCCCCTTCAAGTCACCACTTCTTCCACAAGGGTAACTACTCTCCAGGTGTCTAACTGCATAGATTTGTTCTGCCAGTTTTAAACTCTCTGTTAATAGAGTCATACAGATGTATTATTTAAAAAAATAGATTTTATTTATTTATTTTCAGAGAGAAGGGAAAGGAGAAAGATAGAGAGGGAGAGAAACATCAATGTGTAGCTGCCTCTGTTGCCATTGTTCTTTAAAGATTATGTTTGTTATCATTGTTTGCAGATGACATGATAGTGTACATAGAAAATCCCATAGACTCAGCCAAAAAGCTGCTTGACCTAATAAATGAATTTGGCTAAACAGCAGGATACAAAGTCAATATCCAGAAATCAAAGGCATTTTTGTATACCAACAACAAAAGAGCAGAAGCAGAAGTCAAGGAAAAAATCCCATTTGATATAGCAAAAAGAAAAATAAAATATCTAGGAATAAACCTAACCAAGGAAGTAAAGGATCTATACTCAGAAAACTACACAACACTGAAGAAAGAAATTAAGGAAGACACAAACAAATGGAAACATATACTGTGCTCATGGATTGGAAGAATTAACATCATTAAAATGTCCATACTACCCAAAGCAATTTACAGATTCAATGCAATACCTATTAAATTACCAATGGCATATTTCACAGATATAGAACAAACACTTCAAAAATTTATATGGAGTCATAAATGACCTCGAATAGCTGCTGCAATTTTGAGAAAGAAGAGCAAAGTAGGAGGGATCACAATACCTGACACCAGACTGTATTACAAGGCCACTGTAATCAAAACAGCCTGGTGCTGGCACAAAAACAGGAACATGGACCAGTGGAATAGAACAGAGAGCCCAGAAATAAACCCAATTCTCTATGGTCAATTAATATTCGACAAAGGAGGCAGCAACATAAAATGGAGTAAAAGTAGCCTCTTCAACAAGTGGTGTTGGGAGAACTGGACAGCTACATGCAAAAAAATGAAACTCGAGCACCAGCTTACACCA